>CM039610.1:45014148-45136938 GCA_022457205.1 Saccharum spontaneum
GTGACTAAAAGAGGTGGGCTAGCCCTCGTGGATCCGAACAAAGCCTAAGTGGTTGTAAGTGGGCTATATGTTGAGGTGGAGCAAAGAGAGGGAAAGAAAGAGAAAAGAAGCGGGCTGTAAACTTACAACTAGCTTATACACAAGAACAACAAACAAGTAGGCTGTAAGTTAGCTAACCAGTATATAAGTGAGCTAGTAAATTGGCTGTCAGTTTACAACAACAACAGGTTGTATTATTGTCTTGCTCTTAGGGGTGGACAACACTGCAGGGGAATAGGGTTTACGAGTCTATGCTTGTATATAATATATTTGGTTTTTTTAAATAAAAAAAATTAAAGGTTCATACACTTAAAATAAGTCTAGCAATCTGGAATTAGCTTGTTGTCGCTTCCTATCATAATAATTGGCTATTCTCGACCACTTCCAACATACTCGTATTAGAGTATGTTCTAACACGTATTAGTAGTACTATATATACTTTAACAGCTCGTTCAGCTCCTCTAGAATCCCAAAAATGGCTCCGACACCTCTACTATTTGGCAGAAAAATGGCTCATCCTCTTAAGGCTATCTGCACTGCATATGGTAAATCAAACTGAATCAATATAGATTACCGATATAGAGTAAAAAGGCTCTGTAGCGGGTTACTGTAAATGGTCCGCAACCAACGCGTATCCTCAAATATAGCGCGGTGATGTTCCACGCACGCGCGAGAGAGGACTGCGCGCGAACGCACATGAAAGAGAGTGTGCCTAGGAAAGCATGTCCAACCTTTTTCCATATAAAAAATGTTATAACTCACAAACTAAAACATCAAATTAAATTCCGATTATATCATTAAATTCGTGATAATAAATTCTTCGTAATAAGATGTCACATGAATATATTTAGATAAAGTGACAAGTGAGTCCTACAGTGGATAGAGGATGATATAGAGGATGATGGATACGAAGAAACTGTATATTTTATGATGACTAGAATGAAATATTTTTTTAAAGGATGAATATAGATATCCATGATAGTCTAATGTGTTTGATATGACTTCTCCCGATCCTATAAGAGAAGCTGCTATCGAAGTAGGAGCCATCGCAAATAAATCTAAAAAAATTAGATTGATAGACCCTGCATGAAATTGTTGGGATGGCCATGGACGCAGTCACCTTTTTTTTTTCTTTTTGCACAGTTGTATTCGTATCTGGGTGCAGTAGTCTTGTACGGAGTCTGGACATTGTATCGTTTCCCTTTTAACACGTGTATGAGTATTACATATAGACTTAAAAAATAACTAATTGTACAGATTGTGATAAATTTACGAGACGAATTTTTAAGCTTAATTAGTTAATGATTTGATAATGTGGTGCTATAATAAACATGTGCTAATAACGGATTAATTAGGTTTAATAAATTCGTCTCGTAGATTACTGAAGACTTATATAATTTATTTTATTATTGTTATCTGAACACTTCTATATTCCACACACATTGCTAAATTTTAGCCGCCGGATTTAAACACGCCCTGAAAAGCCTGGCTCCACCTCAACCAGTGCCCATTTCCATGACAATTCAGAGCTATAAAAGTCGCCTGCAATTTCAGAGTTTGTGCAGCAGTTTATATTGATGGTGGATGGATGGCAGAATCCACTGTTCCCTGCTCACCCCTCCCTCCTTCGGCCTCGTTTAGATCCCAAATTTGGGGTCCAAACTTTGCATAGTAGAGGTTCCGTTACACTGTAGCAATTTTGTTTTTATTTAGTAATAATTGTCCAAATATTGATTAATTAGGTTTAAAATATTCGTCTCGCAAAGTACAACAAAACTGTGTAATTAGTTTTTAATTTCATCTACATTTAGTACTCCATATATGTGCCGATATTTTGATGTGATGGGGAATCTTCTTTTTGTATAGTGGAATTTGGGGATGAATTTGGTATCTAAAGAAGGCCACCAAACTTTGGCCAAATTCACAACCAACCAATTTATGTCTGCAGAAAACAATTTAAAATCATGGCCGTGTTTAGTTTCGGATTCGGGCCACCTGAGTTGGAACAGTACGCAATAAATACGCACTATAGCATTTCGTTTGTATTTGGTAAAAATTGCCTAAATTTTGACTAATTAGGCTCAAAATGTTCGTCTCGCAAAGTACAACACAACTGTGTAAGTAATTTTTAATTTCATCTACATTTATTACTCCATGCATGTGCCAGTATTTTGATGTGATAGGAATCATCTTTTTGCACAGTGAAATTTGAGGTAGAAATTAGGAACTAAGGGCTTGTTTGGTTTCAACTTGTTAAAGTTTAACTGCCATCACATTAATGTTCCCTCAAATGCATGGAGTACTAAATATAGACTAATTGCATGCATGTTGGCACAGATTAGAAGTAATTTACGAGACAAATCTATTAAGCCTAATTAGTCTAAGATTAAAAACTTTTTGTTAAATAAGACAAAAATGCTACAGTATTTATTAAACTTTAACTCCTCAAACCAAACACCATCTGAACGAGGCCCATGCAAACCAAGCCTACCCCACCCCACCCCCACACGCTGACACACGTCACAAAAGCACGCAAAGGTGCCAAAAGGGAGTAGTCGCAAAAAAAAAGTGCCAAAAGGGAGCTTTTTTCTGCAGATAAAAACGAAAGAAGAATAAAACAATAAAAAAAGTAAAAAAAAAACGAACTTCAATCTAATGTACTGTACAAATAAGTTAGGCCGTGTTTAGATGCTGCTGTAAAATTTTTGGAAGTATAATAACTTTTTCGTTTGTATTTAGCAATTAGTGTCCAATCATGATCTAATTAGGCTCGAAAGATTCGTCTCGTGATTTACAATCAAACTGTATAATTAGTTATTTTTTTACCTATATTTAATATTCTATGTATGTGTCTAAAGATTTGATGTGACGAAGAATCTTGTAAAGTTTTTGGAACTTTGGCCTCGTTTAGATAGGTGAATTGGAGGAGAAAAACACTGTATCAGAATTCCTGTAGCATTTCGTTTGTATTTGGTAAAAATTATCCAAATTTTGATTAACTAGGCTTAAAATGTTCGTCTCGCAAAGTACAACAAAACTGTGTAATTAGTTTTTGATTTCATCAACATTTAGTACTCCATATATTTGCCGATATTTTGATGTGACGGGGAATCTTCTTTTGTATAGTGGAATTTAAGAGGAGAATAGGGGAACTAAACAAGGCCTTTGAAGAAACTAAAGCAGGACCTCTAATAAAACGCAAAAAAGCAACAGAAGCAGGAGGAGAGAGAGTGGGCAGTAGAGGGTAGAGAGAGAGGCTGCAACCTTGCATTGTAGCCGCCTTCTTCATCTTAAAAAAACATATGCATGGAGTATTAAATGTAGACAAAATAAAAAAAATTAATTGTATAGTTTACCGTGAAATCACAAGACGAATCTTTTAAACCTAATTAGTCCATAATTAAACAGTAATTACTGTACCAAATAAAAAAACTACAGTACCCGAACCAAGAATTTTCACGAACTAAAACACCCTTCACCCTCCTCTCCCCTGTCCGCTCTCTTTTCCACTTCCACCCTCCTTCCCTCCTCTGAAGTCTGAACCTTCTCAATCTCCCCTCCCCCCACGTGGAGTATAAGACTGTCCGCAGTGGCATACTCTAAACGATACTCTAAAGCTTTAGAGTATGAATATAGAGTAAAAACTGCTGTACTGGATACTCTAAAACGATACTCTATCCTTTCTCTTACTCTATATTTAGAGTAGTACAGTGTTTACTCTATAGTGCACAGTGGCGGGCCCTACTAGCTAAACCAAGGAAAAAAATGCTATAACTCACAAACCAAAAATCCAAATTAAATTTCGATTGCACCATTAAATATAAAGGGGAGAATTGAATATAGAGGAGAGAATCTTGCTGACTAGGACGTATAGAGGATGAATATAGAGGACCATGAGTGCAGATAGCCTAACACCCATACGCAGACTCCACACGCGCAAGCACATGAACCACCACCACCACCACCGTCTCGGCGGCTCCCACTTGCTCCCCTTCCTCGTTCTGATCCTCCTCCTCGTGCACTGCTCCGCCGCGGCAACCTCGCCGCCGGCCCGGCTGCCCCGCCGCATTCTTCGGGTAATGCTTCGTCTCCGTTGTGTGCGTGTGTGACGGTTGGTTATCTCGGTTTCATCAGTGGGGAAAAAAATCGGTGCTTGGTAATTGTTCTTCGCCGGGAGCGACGATTGCGACCGGCGAGTTTGTGGCCGGGAATGGGAAAGTTTTTGTTTCTGGGCAGTTCTGGGTGGATCTTTGCTGCTTTTGGCAGGAAAGGGAACGGCTTTATTTGTTGCTCGTGGCGTGTCGGTTTGGCTCGGTTTGAGAGTTTTTTTGGTTTCTTGTTCTTGTTTCTGTTTCTCTGGATGGACGAAGCCGGCAAGCCAAGCTTTGGCTCCTTGGTGCAGAGGTTTACCTGTCAAGGCTGGGATTTTTGGCATAAATATGTGTGTTTTCGTAGGCTCCTGCAATGCCGAAAAGTTAGTTTTTGGGCGATTCAAGGCGGAGCCTCCGCCTTTTGGGATCAGACTGGGATTCCGATGCGATTCGTTGGGTTCTTCTGCTGCTCAGGTGTCCTCTCTGATCAATCGCGTCAGCTCTTCGGGTACGGCAGAAATGCCATGGTTCCCGGAAATTTGTTACGTTTCGTCTTTGATTCAGATAGGATCTTTCAGCTGTCATCCGCGGAATTAGTGGGGACGTGAGTCCAAGTCCTTCGCATTCTTGTTGGGCCGATTCATTTTCTCTTCGTTTTCAAACGACTGTTTCTTTTTTTTTTTCCTTTTGAAAATAACTCTTTTATATTTTGAAATGTTCTTGGCTATGGTATGATGAAGACTAAGATCCAGGTCTTGTAATAGTTTCAGTCCCTCTACCCATTTTGGGTTCTGTGTTCTTCCTCTTGGAAGGCTAAACAACTTGTGTTAGTGGCCATCAAGTCAACTTGTTGAGCTGAAGAATTCAAGGGACCAATTAAAACTGTGCAGAATCTTCGTATTTATTTATAGTTTCTATCTGGAGTGCTAGTTGTTTCTGAAGACTTAATTGCTCCTATGTTGATATATAGTGATATTTTAGATTCTTATGCTGATATATAGTGATATTTTAGATTCTTTTTTAGCTGTATGTTGTGTGTAGATGTGTGATTTTTAATGGTCAAAAAATGGATTTGTCTGCAGGCTGTCATAGGGAGTGGCCTGCGCGTCGGTTATTGGTAGCCTGGTAGGCCACCAATAATATCATCTCTCCTGGGCTTATTTGCCTCCATTTGTCATCAGGTAGTTTGGGTTCCAAGTATTCATATTTTTTCTGGCTTCTATCTTCAGATTTTAGAGATCTAAGCATTTTGTTCTGGTGTTACATTTCTTTTCGTTTATACATCTATTTTCCATATCAATGCATGTAATACTTTCCTGGTTTCGTTAAGTGTCGTCAAGTTGTAGATTCGGTACTTCAGGTTGTAGATTCAGTACTCTGAAGTCTGAACATCTTCAATACCATTCCTACTTCAGTAATAGGTGGTGTTATAGGAATACAGAAAGCATAAATTGATGTCTTTTGGTTTCTTACTTCATTTATGAAAGCATTGTAGTTATGGCATAACTAATCTCTCGTTGGCTTTTCTGCTGTGCAGCTTCTTGATGAAATCCACAATCTGGTCAAATGCTGTGAAGAAGAATCCTCTTGGGCTGAATAAATTCAGTCTATAACCACTATGGGCGCCTGTGTATCTTCAAGCAAAAAGCGGAGATCGCAAAGATTATGTTGTATTTACAGGCGCTACCGTGGGAAGGTTTTAACCAATACGCCTATAGTACGTGCCAGTAATGTGGAGAACTATGCTTCTTCTGGAGAAGCAGTCCATTTAGGGACTGCTGCAGCTACTCGGCGGAGATCCGATGGCTCAAACATTACATTCCACCTCACACAATTGCAGTGGCATCACAGTGAGCTGGACACAGAGAATGGAAATGGTAATTGGAAACTTTTTCTTCCTTGCATATGTTCCAGTAATGCAAAGTCTTGCGTTTAAAAAACAAACTGGGCTAAAATTCAGTATTTTCCCTGTTGGTCCAGTTGTGTGCCAAGAAGAAGCGTGGTTCGACTCTGTCAGTATTTTGGGATCTGACTCAGACGAAGACTTCAGCAGTGTCAATGGAGGTTTGTATTGCTTTTCAGCTATTTTGATTGTTGCTAAAAGCACAGAGTTGACACACAATATTCAGACGTTTTTGTTGAAAGGGACATTTATATTCAGGTTTGATCTTTCTTGCAGACCTCCCAGCTATGTCAAATTCAACAGGTACACAATTGATGCAGTGTGAAGATGCTTCATCCATCGTTGATGCCATCCAGAAGTTTGAAAGGATTTTTGATGGTTCTAGTGTTGCTCAAGCTGTTGGACAGTACCTGAAAAGAGATGCAAACAAACTAGAAGCAGAGAGGCCGAAAATTGCAAGCCCAGAAGCTTGTGATGTCTCTAATGGAAAGGTTGAGGACGCAAAGACACGAAATGAGGGTATAAAAATTCTGACAAAACTTAGAAGAGGCGAGGATGCATGTAATACCTTGAAGTCTTTCAAAGATGGAGAGAAGCCTCATGAAATCATCTTCAAAAGTTCGACACCAGTATGCACGCCTTGTCATGCTAATAAGGTCCAACCATTGGCAGTAGCAAGTCCACGGGGCCAAAAGAAGAAATCAGCTGTTGTCAGGCTTTCTTTCAAGAGGCAATCTTTCGATGGAGAACAAACTACTGAAATATGTATGTTTTGCTCAGATGTGTTCACCTTTTGTTTTCAGTGAATGGTGGTAGCCAGGACTAACAACCTGATTGCTGTTAAATTTCTATAAATGTAGGTTCCTCGAGAAGGTACTTGATCCGCCCACGAGCTGGATTATTGGTTCCGCAAGCTGGTGAGAAAATTTCTGTAGGTTGTTGGTCTGTGCTTGAGCCTTCGACATTCAAGCTGCGAGGGGAAAGTTTTTTCAAGTAAGAATTGCTCCACAAATGCATGTGATGTCTCATGAACTTCATTTTGTACTAATTTATTGTTACTTGCAGGGACAAAAAGAAGTCTCCTGCCCCATCTTGTTCTCCATACACTCCATTTGGTGTGGACATATTCATGTCCCCGAGGAAAATTCACCACATTGCCCAGCATATTGAGCTTCCATCTGTAAAACCAAATGAAAAAATTCCTTCACTACTTATTGTAAACATTCAGGTATGATCACCAGATTTTCTGCCTTGAGATTTGACATGTTAATGATTCCAGTGACTACAAATACTTGTTCCATGTAGATGCCTACATATCCTGCTGCTATGTTCCTTGGTGATAGTGATGGGGAAGGGATTAATCTAGTGCTATATTTCAAACTGAATGATAACTTTGAGAAAGAAATTTCTCCCCAGTTTCATGACAGCATCAAGGTAAACTTCTCCACCGTTGGATGGCGTCTTTTTCACAAATTGCTGATGCCTACTAATCCATGGCTGAACTGTACTGAATTTCTGTCTTGGTTTGTTTGTTTTCAGAGACTTGTAAACGACGAAATAGAAAAGGTTAAGGGTTTCCCATTGGACTCAACAGTCCCTTTCAGAGAAAGATTGAAGATATTGGCAGGGTTAGTTAACCCAGATGACATGAATCTGAGTTCTGCAGAGAGGAAGCTTGTTCAGGCTTACAATGAGAAGCCAGTTCTCTCAAGGCCTCAGCACAACTTTTATGTGGTGAGTTGCTTTGTTTTATATGGTTCTACTTTTCCTCTCTTTCATCTTGACCCTTACATGACATTGGGGTATGTTGCAGGGATCAAATTACTTGGAGATCGACCTTGATGTACACCGCTTTAGCTTCATCTCAAGGAAAGGGCTCGAAGCATTCCGAGAACGATTGAAACATGGGGTGATTGATCTCGGCCTTACCATACAGGTAGGTTGATGGTTCTTTCTGCCTTCTTTATTCATATCCATAACACAAAAGAAATGTCATTTGCCAATTCAATATCTGTCTGAAAGTTGTTAAGAGTATCTGAAGGTAAAACTGACCTAAAGAACTCTATCTTGTACTAATAGCTTGGGCTGCTGAATGTTACTTTGGATCATCGGGAAATGTAATATGAACGTTCAAACTGTACCACTTGCCTAGTAACTGTTCTTTCATGCATAGTAAACCATGAACAGCGATACTTGTAATGTACACAGCATATCGTCATCCTGTTAAGTTACAGATTCAGACTAATTTCTTGATAAACTGAACATGATGACCATTGACACAGGCCCAGAAGCAGGAGGAACTTCCAGAGCATGTCCTGTGCAGTGTAAGGCTAAACAAAGTTGATTTTGTTGATAACGGGCAAATACCAACACTACTGCCATGTGACGATGACTAAAAGTTCAGCCAGCACCAAGTTAACTGAAATTTGATGTTTGCGCCAAGGACATTAGCATGTGCTCGCAAGTCCATTACTTGAAGAATTGTGGGTTTTCCTTCCTTGGTATTGGAAGCTGGAAGGGTGGAGGCATGGCAGTTCCCGCTCTGCGAGATGAACAGTAGCGGGATCTGCGTGTATAGTCATGTTCTTTGGCATTCTGGTGTTGCAAATCAAATTCTGTTGGAACTTGGAAGTTGATGTGCGAATCAGGAATTGAGAATGCCAGCAAGACGTCTTATCAATGATCTATTTATTCAATTTATATGTTTTCGATCTGTTGAGTAGAGATATTGCTGAAATCAGGGTTACCTACTTTCGTCGTACTGGCATGCATGTTTCCTTTTTTTTTCTTTTTATATAATGGAAAAACCAATCTAAAAGAATGATTTATGTTCACAAAGATAAACTCTCAGAATCATTTAGTTACCTCTATGCCCCGGTGAGAAGTGGTTCTCATGGCAGTTTTCATCTTTTTTAGTTTAACAAAATATGGTAAATAGGTGATAAGGTTTTTCAAACCATAAAAACTGTCTCTGAACTTCTAAAAAAACAAAAACAAAAATCATATAGATAGGTTGAGACATGAAACCCAAATTTCACATTTAGAGCTTGTGAAAGTATCTCTAAAATATTCCAAAAATTAGATTTAGATCTAGGAAAATGGGGAAGATATCTAGAAAAAATTAGGAAAATTTAAGAACATTCCCATCAATGTATGTTTTGAAAACTTTCCACAATAAAAATATAAGATGCTGTCATCATGAATACATTAAGCATTAAATTTATGTTGTATTCTTGCTACTTTCTTCATTTTGAAATTCTAAGTTTGTCCTAAGTCAAATTGTGTTAACTTTGATCAAAATTATACAAAAGAAAATTAATATTTATGTTTTTGATGTTGTAAATATTAATACCATTCTCTATAAATTTGGTCAAACTTTGCATAGTTTGATTAACGACAAACTTAAACCCCTTACATTGGAGGACAGAAGGTGTAGTTGCATCTCATTTTTAAAAAGTTTCAATACACATTTGGACATCGAATATAATGTTTTGTGAATTTTTAGACCTTTCGATTTCCTAGAGCTAAATATAATTTTTAGAATATTTTAGAGATATTTTCATGATTTATAAATATTTTATTTTGTTTTCATGTCTCAATATGCCTGTTGGGTTTTTTTCGCCGAAAATTTTATATGCTTCAAAATATTTGTCGTGGTTTAAAAGCATTATCAGCTATTTACTAGGTTTTTTATTTTTTAAAAAAGGGATGAAACACTCTGAAGACCACTTCTAACCCAGTAACCACGGTAGAGAGATAATTCAAACTGTTTTGGAAGTTGATGGGTTAAGATGTCCCGCGTGAGCGTTGAACGAGGAAAATTCAGACGGTCCATTGCTGTGCATAGCCTGGCCCAAATCACAAACTGCACAAGGCCCATACGAATAAGTGAATAACGTTCCTAAAAGTGTCCGCCAGGTGATATGTATTCAAGTATTCAACGCAAATTGATTTAACTAAAATAAACATCTGTACATATGTTTTTTTTGGGAATCCGTACATATGTATTTAGACACAAATAAACTATTCATTTGCTAATTACTAACGGTACAAACCAACATTGCAACTTATTGCTCTTTACGTCTTGGAAATGTCTCTCCCCCATTTTTTTTTAGAAAAAGGAAGTTTTATTTTGATATCTGCATAGGCACTCAACAAAGTTCAAGTCTCTGCTGGCATAAAAACAAGCTCTCAAAAAGCTTGCAAGAAATAACAATAAACTATGCAACAATCCTATTCGGCCACCTATGTTTGGCAAAGATCTCTATTGGCCTCGTTTAGATCCCCGACTCGGGGGTGGCCAAATCTGCACAGTGCCACCTCCGAGTACTGTAGCATTTTGTTTTTTATGGTAATAATTGTCCAAATTTTGATTAATTAGGCTCAAAATGTTCGTCTCGCAAAGTACAATAAAACTGTGCAATTAGTTTTTGATTTCATCTACATTTAGTACTCCATATATATGCCGACATTTTGATGTGATGGGGAATCTTCTTTTTGCATAGTGGAATTTGGGGGTGAATTCTGGAATCTAAACAAGGCCATTGTTGCTATCTCTAGGATATGACTTGCCCACTTTAACGTTGATCAATCGTGGTTTTTTTATAAGATGGACATGAAGCGTGTTCAATGAGTAACCCTGAAAATAACCTGTAAATAAGAAGATAGTATCTTTTTGTCATAAACCAAGTCATTTTAGTTTAACAAATAAATCAAATGATTGCACTTGCTCATACAAAAACTTGAGAGCGTAAGTTCTGATCTACTTGCTGAAGCCAAGGACCAAAAAATCAACAGAGCTTGTTAGTTGACGTAACCCAAATGCAATTTGAAACACCAAACAAAGTGTACTACATGGCCATTGGAAAAAAGATGTTGAATAATTTCATTTGTGTTGCACAAATAACAACTCTCATCACCACTCTAATTACACTTTACAAGGTTATCTTTAGTTAAAATTACGCCCTTAAGAAAGAACCAAATGATCTTAATTTTAGGAGGTAACTTCAACTTCTAGACTTCTTTGCTTAGAGACATTGCAATTTGGTTCACTAAGTTTTTACACATTGATTGAACTGAGAAAGATCCCTACTTGTTGAGACTCCACTTTATTGAATCTTATTGTTCATCAAGTTGCACAAACGCTATTCTTGATACCAATTCATTCCATTTGCCTAGCTCATCATCAACTTGTGTCCTACATCTGAACACCTTCAGCAAGTGACCCTCGCTCATCCTATAGATCCACCCACCCCTGACTTGCATCATTGCCCACCCCACCACTCCACGCCTCCCCTATGCCTAATCATAGGAGTTGCCCACCACTTTGTTGCCGGTCTCGTCCACTGTTGTAAGGTCCAAATGGCTAGAGGGGGGGGTGAATAGCCTATTTAAAATTCTACAAGCTTCACTAAACAAACACGTTAGTATAAAAGATGGCTAAGCTAATTCTAGCACTAGCTCAACTACACTATGCAAGCCACCTATACAATTCTAGTGAAGCAAGGCTATGATCTCTAATACACACCAACAAGACTAAGTCACTAAGCTACTTACTCCTATGTGATAAATGCTACACTAAGCAAACTACACTAGGATTAGTACAAGAAGGTAAAGAGCAAGTGACTTGATTCTTATACCAACGATGTAGAGAAGTAATGCACTCGAAGAATCAATCACAATGATCAACCACAAGAGAAATCCTCGGCAAAGAGATGACACAAGATTTTTACCGAGGTTCACTTGCTTTCCGACAAGCTACTCCTCGTTGTGGCGATGCACCCACTTGTCGGTTCGCGAGCTAATCGACTATCAAGAGTCGAGCCCTCGGCGGGCGCCGCACAACCGCACACAAGATGGGGATCCTCCAAGCCACGAGTTCCACTAGAGTATCCAATTTGCGAACTCCCGTAGGGAAGGATCAAGAACCCCTTACAACACTTGGTGAGGGTTCCAACAATCTTCAATTGTGAGCTCAATCACCTCCGCTGCTCTAAGCCGTCTACCGTGTCGGGAAACACGGAAGAGTAACAAGAAATCCGCAGCAACTAGAAGATCAAGTGCCTCTAGAATGCAACTCTCAAGCAATGCACTTGAATCTCACTCAATCTCACTCAAGATGTGCAACCAAGCAAAGAGATGAGTGGAGGGGTTGTTCTCTAGCTCAAAGGATGTCTCTAGGTCTCAAAATGTGCAAGAGTTACCCTCAAACCCCAGACATCTTCTATTTATAGCGAAGGGGTACGCAGATAGCTGTTACCGGACGACGCAGTGCAAATCGTGCTGACCGGACGCTCCGGTCAGGGTGACCGGACGTGTCCGGTCACTACCGGACAAGCGTGAACAGTGCGTGTCAGAAGTAACCGTTGCCATGACTGGACGCGCTCTAGCGTTTGACCGGACGCGCTACACCTGGCGTACGGTCGGAGTCCAGTAAGCTCCCACAGCGACCGGACGCGTCCGATCGCACGTGACCGGACGCACCGCGCGTCCGATCGTGTCGCGTTACTAACCGAACGCTCCGGTCCCGAGGACCAATGGACGCGCCGGTCGTGCGTTCTGCGTGCACCTTTCCTCTGCGCCTAGGTGAACTGACTGGACGCACTGGTCAGGTCAGACCAGCGTCCGGTCACAAACCCTAGGTGCGCTGCACCTCTGCCGTCGATTAGAGCTGACCGGACACGCAGGTCGAGAGGAACCCAAACCCCTCTCTACCGCTTAAACTCCACCGCCTTCGCAAATGTGCTAACACCACCAAGTGTAAATCACCGTGTGTATGTGTGTTAGCATTTTCACAGTCATTTTTCAAGGCGTGTTGGGCATTCTTAACGTCACTACCAAAAGTAGACTTAGTTTTCTAATTCTGATAACGGCGCCAAAAATGCCAAACCTATCCCTCATGCCACTTAAGCCAAGTTGTCATCCCCAGCATGACACGGGAGACGCGGTATTGAAATATGCAATTACTCATCAAGATAAATAATAAAAGGGATCTGCAAGCGCACAGATTAATACCGATGTAGCATTTTAACCGGGAAGTATTTCAGGTATCATTATTTATATTTTTACCACTGGGAAGGGATTTCTATGTATCATGGTTGATAATGGAATGAGAATATGGAACTGAGTACACATCATTGCATGTATAACCGAGAGTATTTATCAATCTCTTTATATATGTATAAATGTCACATTAAGTAAAGGTAAAGTGATAATGGTGACAAAGATAATTAATCTGATCAACTAGCCACATATAATAATGATAAGCACCTCAACAGATATTCTAGCAAGTCATTAGCATGGAATTAGGATGAACTACAAAGATATTCCCTAAGTTATTATTAACTATAAAGTCTAGCATATCATAGTTAGTGCAATTATACTTGGCAATCATGGTGAGAAAAGACTATATCCATGCATAGTGAATATTAGCAAGGAAGATGAAGAACATAGCAATCACTCCCCTGTAATAGTGTTGCTCTGCCTGCCCTATACACGAGAGGGGGACTATATAAGAATCAACGAAGCTGTCACTATCGCGAACTACCCCACAATCCGGCATATAGGGTGCAATCGCAGATAAATACGGTATAGACACCACGTCTACACAATAATTATCATTCACCCACTGTACACATGGATAAACGCTATACGATCCTAAGCATGTATATAATTCCAATCTAACTAAGCCAAGCATATAACTATGATAAACTAAGAACAATATAATTGCAAATATAATCAAGTAGAGCAAAGTCATAACCAATATATTGAAATAGAACAAAGTCATATTCATAATATTGAAGAACAATGATGAACAATTGAAGAACAATAGAGGAATTACCAAGAATCCTCTTGACAGATCCGGGAACCAATCGAAGATTGACTCCTTCTAGTTCTAATCCTATGTAGCTATGCTAACTAGAGATCTAGTTGATGTGGTGGCTCTAGGGCTTGATCAGAGGCTCTCCTCCTGAATTAGGGTTTGAAGTATGAGACGAGGGCCTCTCCTCCAGGGGCAGGGGCCTTGCTTATATAGCCCTTTCGGATGAATCTGGGCCGTCTGATCAAACCGACATTGAACGGACGGTTTTCCTTGATCCTCTAGGTCGGTGGAGCATAATCCTTGAGGCGGAGCCTGATTGGCTCCGGGGCCAGGGCGGGCGCCCTAAGGACCAGGGCGGGCGCCCTGTGTCCGGCTCCGTTACGCCTCCTGTTCGTTCTCGTGGCTTCTGGACTCTTCTAGATGTAAGATAATTACGTGTTCGGTTAATATCCCGTCATTAATCCGACATGTGGGCCTTTCTTCCGTATTTCCTGATAACCCCCTGCAGAAATAGATAAACAGCAAAACTCGTGGAATTCTGTCAGATAAAACCCTAAGTCTAGGTGTTGGTTTCATTTGGATCCTTTTCTCTATTTATTTGATAGTTATAATTGATACTTAAGGACCGTCAACAAACTCCCCCAAGCTTACCTCTTGCTCGTCCCTGAGCAAGGAGAGACTCAGTAGTTGCTGAAATGCCTTTGAATTTTGACGGTACACATGCTTTCAAATAGCGTCTCATCTCTGAGTTAAAGTAAACTGTCAAGACTTAAAACTTACTCATTATACCTTTCACCATGGGGCTTGCAACCGTCACCTTTGTCTTGTGCGGTTAAAAGATAGAACAGTCTAGTCAAGCACCATGTCTCTTATTCTTGATCAGCTATAGCTCTTGGAGTTTTTTGCAGATTTTCAAATAAAACTCAGAGATCCTTGTATGACTCTCTCAGGTCTCTCTTTTGTGGTATTTCTGGATCCTCACCAAGGCAGTAATGATGTCTGCCTTCTCTCAAAGCAAAGTATATAGTATTTGTGGTATAAGGCAGAGTGACATTGCCTTCTCTCTCATCCTATTCTAATAAGGCTTTTGATATCTGGAGCTCATCGGTGGGAGATAAAGTATACATACTTACAAGACATTTATTGCATAGTCAAACCATGGATCCAGAGAAACAAGCCAATAAGTCAAATCAAGATGTGCATGTGTGGCGAATAAATGGTGTATGGTGGTAGTGATGATAACAATGATGAAAGTCTAATTCTACTTTTGCTCTTTTGAGGGGATACGTACCTTTCTTGCTTTCTAAAGCTCTTGAGGAGAATGAGGTGCTCTATATATTTTTTTCTCTCAGGTGGGTATCTTGTACCCCTAATTCTACTGTCGGACACTTGTCCATTTTTACCTCTCTTCTCACACTTTTTCTTCTTTTTTTTTCATCGAGGTTCCGAGCACTTGCTCCTTTTTATTTCCTCGTATCTTTTTCTTTTCGAGGTTCCGGGCACTTGCCCCTTTTTATTTCCTCGTATAGAGCACTCATCTCCTTAGAACAATATAGCAAGTGGTAGTAACCAAAATAGCTTGAGCATTTATTTCACAGGGGATAACAAGAATGGGAAAATATTTTTGGCTATTCTCTCCCGGATTAGGAGTAGAATAATTTTATGTGGATCTGGAGATGAGAATGAGTGGATATATGTGGATGCGTACTTCCGGAGTAGAAGCAGCATGTATGAGTGATCGTGCAAGTGAATCTTGATTTTAACCGCATGACAAGCTCCTAAGGGTCTACACAGCTTGACTACACTCAATGCTCATAAGCAGTAAAAAGTAAAGGTATGGCTTAAAGTCTAGCAAGCATGTATGTATGGCTGTGGTAGGAACTTAAACTCTCATCATACAGGAACTCATCATGTAGCATTTTAAGATTTTCAAAGATAAAATTCTCCAGAATTCTAGCATCTCTAGGAATAGATAAACAGCAGCTCAACCTTCCCATATCATATCCGTTAACAACTTAGACTTTAGATCAAGTTCTCTTCCCACAAGTTCAGGTTTAGAGCAAGCTTTAAATGATAACAGTTATGTCTAAACTTAGAGAGAGAACTTCAAATTTGAAAGTTAGGCAAAGCAACTATTCATCATATCCATGCTAGAGTTTTATTATTATCTAGATTTATTTTAGCATAGCCACTTTATTTATTTATTAAAACACACTAAGCAAAAGATATAGGTATATATATAAGCACAAAATCTTTATTTGGTTTTTTCATAGTTATGTATATTTTTATTTTTATAGGGTAGAAGTATATATAAATATAAAGATAAAGATAGAAAAACTTAGCAAGATAATGGGGGTGCTCTCCCCCAAGCTGGATCTTGATATAATCTCTTCTGATGTAGCTAGCAGATGGCGGAGGTGTATTTGAAAGTCGGCAGCACCCTGACAGCGATTAGAATGTCCTCTGTCTGCTAGTCTCCTTGAATTCTGTGAAGCACAAATAGACAACAAAGCTTTGTGGAACTGATTAAGTGTTAGCATAAATATCTAGCCTTTATCATGCTGAGCCTCCTTGATTTTTTTTATGTTTTTTTTCTTTTATAAAGCAGAAGAAAATATTTATGTATTTATTATATATATATATTTTTTTATGCCACCACAGTGAATGTACTTATGGGTTTTATGCCACTCGCATACTCACATGGGGCTTTAGGGTTTTTAACATTTTTATTTTCTTTTTAAGATAGTATGAATATGATTAACTAAGCAAACTATTTAAGATAAAGTAAATAATTAAAAGGAAAGGATAACTACCAAGTTACCTCTTGGCAAGGCGTTCGGTGTTTTTAAGTCCTCCGAACGGGACTCTTATTCGTTCAGTCGTCCTGGGACTTGGTGGATGGCGTAGTCGGTGGTTCCGGCGGCGCCTCCTCTTCATGTACAACTGTCTTTTCTTTCTGATGTGAACTAGGGATCCCGATCTTCCGAAAGGTTCTGATAACTCTCGATTTGGTGGAGTCACGACACAATTCGATCCGGCTTCCGAACAACTCGGCTCTGAATCCCGCAATCGCAGCACCACGACTCCTCTGGTTATCGACCGACGTTGCACGGTCGACCTCGCCAAGAAGGCTAAGTCCTTGCCTGCAAATCGAGAACACAAGCAAGAACACAAAGGAATGCAACCAAATTGCAGATGAATGATTAATCTCACAAAGTTGGGGTCTCACAAACCGACGACGGCGGCGAAACTGTTATCAACAGAATAATCTAAGCAAAACCCAACCCTAATGTAGGCGGCGACTACTTATTATATAGCCTAAGGGATGTCCAAGGACCCCTATTCGCGTCCCTAGGGAGTGCCAACACGTTACAAGGCCCAAACGGCCCAAAAGACGGCGACACAGCGCCCTGACAGATTCTGGACGGTGACTTATTTCGACGATTCCTGTTGATTCCGAATAGCTTTTGACGTGAGATCACTTGGGTTGGCTTCCTTATCAAATAAGCTTTCCATCCATATATGGATCATCGAAAACGGAGTCCGGATGCGTCCTGGGTGACCAGTTTAAGGCAGACTGGTCCTGGATTCCGAGGTGGACTCGAACTTGATTTGGTTTGGTCCTCCATCTTTATCCGGGCGCCCTCGCTGGTCCTCCACGCCTCCAAGCCCTCCTCCATGTGTCTCTTGGACCTCTCCTTCATACCTAAGCACAATATAATCATTAGGTAGCAATCTATTCTCAGAATCATATAAAGAGTTACTTAGGAACGAGCTCACCTCTAAATTTAATTGACGCGCGCGAGCTCTAGTGATTGGACCTTGAATGTCCAGCAGTGGATCATTGTGTGTATGTGAAGGAGTGATGTCCTCATCATCCTCCCCCTCTTGAATTGGAGTCGTCCTCGACACCAACTCATCTTCGTCTCCCAAGTATGGCTTTAAATCTGAAATGTTAAAAGTGGGACTAACCCCAAATTCGGGGGGTAACTCAAGCTTATATGCATTATCATTAATCTTCTCAACAATTTTAAATGGACCATCAGCTCTAGGCATCAACTTAGACTTTCTCAAATCTGGAAATCTATCCTTTCTCAAGTGCAACCAAACCAAATCACCCGGTTCAAGCTTCACTTCTTGTCTACCTTTACTACCAGCAATTCTATACTTTTCAGTCATTTTTTCAATGTTGTGCTTAGTTGTTTCATGCATTTGCAAAATAAAATCAGCACGTTCCTTAGCATCAACATGAATTCTATCACTAGTAGGTAGAGGCAAAATATCAATTGGAGCACGGGGATTGAATCCATACACTACCTGAAAAGGACTTACCTTGGTGGTAGAATGTGTTGCCCGATTGTAAGCAAACTCCACATGAGGCAAACATTCTTCCCACATCTTCAAATTTTTCTTCAGAATAGCTCTCAACATGGCACCCAAAGTACGGTTAACTACCTCTGTTTGCCCATCGGTTTGTGGGTGACAAGTTGTAGAAAACAACAGTTTTGTACGCAACTTATTCCATAGAGTGCGCCAAAAGTGACTCAAAAATTTAGCGTCGCGATCTGAAACAATAGTAGAAGGCATACCATGCAAACGAACAATCTCTTTGAAAAAGAGGTCAGCAATATGAATAGCATCATCACTTTTATGACATGGTATAAAGTGTGCCATCTTAGAAAATCGATCCACCACAACAAAAATGCTATCCCTCCCCCTCTTAGTCTTAGGCAATCCCAAAACAAAGTCCATAGAAATATCTGCCCAAGGAATAGAAGGAACAGGAAGAGGCATATACAAACCATGTGGATTCAAGCGAGACTTAGCTTTTTGACATGTGGTACAACGTGCCACAAATCGCGCAACATCTCTCTTCATCTTTGGCCAAAAGAAGTGTGTGGCCAAAACATCCTCCGTCTTCTTAGCACCAAAATGTCCCATCAACCCTCCTCCATGCGCTTCCTGCATCAACAAAAGACGAACGGATCCTACTGGAATGCATAGGTGGTTAGCTCTAAATACAAAACCATCATTGACCACAAACTTGTTCCATGAACGTCCCCCTTTGCAATTCAGCAACACATCTTTAAAATCAGGATCAAGCGCATATTGTTCTTTTATTGTTTCAAGTCCAAAAATTCTACATTCAAGTTGGGACAGCAAAGTGTATCGCCTAGACAAAGCATCTGCAATCACATTATCCTTCCCTTTCTTGTGTTTGAAAACATAAGGAAAAGATTCAATAAATTCAACCCACTTAGCATGTCTACGATTCAGATTATGTTGTGAACGAAGATACTTAAGCGATTCATGATCCGAATGAATAACAAACTCTTTAGGCCACAAATAATGACGCCACGTCTCTAAAGAACGTACAAGAGCATACAATTCCTTATCATACGTGGAGTAATTCAAAACAGGGCTATGCAATTTTTCGCTAAAGTATGCAATGGGCTTACCATCTTGCATCAAAACACCTCCAATGCCAACTCCACTAGCATCACATTCTAGCTCAAAAGTCTTACCAAAATTTGGAAGTTGCAGCAATGGTGCGTGTGTAAGCTTGTCCTTCAAAGTGTCTAAGGACGCCTCTTGTGCCCTTCCCCAATGAAACACCACACCCTTCTTTGTTAACTCGTGTAATGGGGCAGCAATGGTGCTGAAATCCTTGACGAAGCGGCGGTAAAATCCTGCAAGACCAAGAAAACTCCTCACCTGTGTGATGGATTGGGGAACCGGCCAGCTCTTAATGGCTTCAATCTTTGCCTCATCCACCTCAATTCCCTGTGGAGTAACAACATAGCCAAGAAAAGAGACTCGATCCGTGCAAAAGATGCACTTCTCAAGGTTACCAAATAAACGTGCCTCGCGTAAAGCATTAAAAACAGCACGTAAGTGATCCATATGTTCATCCAAAGACTTGCTATAAATTAAGATATCATCAAAGTAAACTACCACAAATCGACCAATGAAAGCTCTTAAAACCTCATTCATTAGGCGCATGAATGTACTAGGTGCATTAGTCAACCCAAAAGGCATTACTAACCATTCATACAATCCGAATTTAGTTTTGAAAGCTGTTTTCCATTCATCTCCAAGTTTCATTCTAATTTGGTGGTAGCCACTACGCAAGTCAATCTTTGTGAAAATTACAGAATCACATAATTCATCAAGCATGTCATCAAGCCTAGGAATAGGGTGACGATATCGAATGGTAATATTATTAATGGCTCTACAGTCAACACACATACGCCAAGAACCATCTTTCTTAGGAACCAAAATTACAGGAACAGCGCAAGGGCTAAGGCTTTCACGTACGTACCCACGGTCCAAAAACTCTTGTACTTGCCGCTGAATTTCCTTAGTCTCCTCGGGGTTGGTTCGATAAGCAGCGCGGTTTGGCAATGATGCTCCCGGAATCAAATCAATTTGATGCTCTATCCCTCTCATAGGTGGAAGCCCCGGAGGTATCTCAGCTGGAAAAATGTCGTCATACTCCTGCAAAAGGTTAGTGACAGCAGGCGGTACCGAGCTAACATCATCATCAAGAGAAAACAAGGTTCGTTTGCAAACCAAAGTATAGCATACATCGTCATCGGAAATTTCAGCAAGGTCACTTTTTCTTGCAAGCATAACAGCACCCTTCAATTTAATTCCCTGAGCCTGAACATTAGGTGCTAACTTCTCCTGTTTAGGTGGGTAAATAGAATTTGCTACTTGCTGATTTTCAGATTTAACCTCATGCAAACTAGCAGTTCGTGTTTTATCATGTTGTACAATTTCAGCTGGGGTCAAGGGAACCAAAGTAATTTTCTTTCCTTTATGCACAAAAGTGTATGTATTACTTCTACCATGGTGTATAGCATCTTTATCAAATTCCTAAGGACGACCCAATAAAAGTGAACAAGCTTCCATAGGTACTACATCACAATCAATATAATCAACATAGGTACCAATGGAAAAAGAGACTCTGCAAGTTTGTGTTACCTTAGCTTTACCTGAATCATTCAACCACTGAATATGGTACGGATGGGGGTGTGGTCGAGTGGTCAAGCCAAGCTTCTTGACCAAATCTGTACTCACCAAGTTATTACAGCTACCTCCATCAATGATGACACGTGCTCGTCGATTGTTGATTACGAAGAAAATCTGGAATAAATTGTGGCGTTGCAGCTTCTCAGGTTGTTGTATCTGTGCGCTAAGCACTCGCTGCACAATGATGTTCATGTAGGCGGCCGTGTCATCGCTACCAAAGACTTCGCCGTCCTCCTGAACAGCTTGTTCTTGATCCTCATCATCTTCAATGTCAGAGGTGCTGATGTACCCATCGTCTGTAGCAATGTATGCTCGCTGACTAGGGCACTCTCGCTGCATATGCCCAAATCCATGGCAGCGGTGGCACTGAACGCCAGGAGTGCGTCCCGTTGAGGCGACAGAGGATGCACTCTTCAAAGGTTCCTGCACGGAATTTTTACCTACACCGGAAGGTCGTGGAGAAGATGATTTGACTCCAGACTTATCCTTGCTCGCGGTTGGTTGCATCCGATAGGAAGATGCCTTGGGAAGCCCCGAAGATCGCGGTGTGTATGTGGTGCAAACCTTGTTCTTGCCCTGCAAGTCACGCCCCTGCAACTCCTTCTCTGCAAGCATAGCAAACTGAAACAACTGGTTGACAGTGTTAAATTCCTTATAATCAACTATGTCCTGAATTTCACGCCTCAAACCCGAATAAAAACGAACAATAGAATCCTCAGGCCCCTCCACTATGCCACAACGCATAAATCCTTTTTGAAGGTCACCATAGTAATCCTGCACAGCTTTATCTCCCTGTTCTAAACGCATCAGTTTCTTACGGAGGTCTCTATGATATGATGGTGGCACAAATCTATCACGCATAGCAACCTTAAGCTCTTCCTAGGTACTAGGTGTCGCATTGTCTGCAGCTAAACCAGTCCACCAAATGATAGCAAAATCTGTAAACTCACTAGTGGCTTGTCTAACTCTATGTTCCTCAGGCACTAGGTGGGAACTAAATTTCTGCTCGACTATCATCTCCCAATCAAGGTATCCCTCAGCATCATAATGGCCCGAAAAGGAGGGTATTTTAAATTTAACCTTAGCATAAGGATCATCGGGAGCACGATTACGATTACCTTGGTGGCGGTTGAAGTGTTGAGCGCCACCCATACCTGTGGCGTTTCTACGTAGACGATGGCGTAATCTATTTTGTCTTGTTGCTGCTTGATCAACATTACCATCGGTGTCATATACTACATCATCGTGTCCTCCGGTGTTGCTGCCATCATGGACTTCTTGGACGGGGGGCGGCTGCGCTTCCAAGGCAGCTACCCTGTCGGTTAGTGCGGACAAACGTTTGTCCAATCTCTCAAGGGTGTTGCCGAGCTTGAGATCAATGAGCGCGTCGGTGACAGCTTTGGCTATTGCCTCAGTCATCTCCCTCTGAGCATTATCTACAACAGATTGTAGTTGGTCTTGGCTGACGCACTCCGACCAGTCTTTGGGCGCCGTATCCTCTCCGTCACCTGGCATTGTAGACACAAAACAGGAACAAACAGTGAAAGTTATCCCTAATAATCTACTACGTAGGTGGAGTAGGGCCTCTCAAGATCGCAGCAAAAAGGAGACCCCTTCTCAAGCTCTTACAAGGTTCTTACCAGCAAGGTCAAGGATACCTGGAAGACGTAGCACTGCGATTACAGGGATCAAAACTTATACTGTCCAGAAGAAGTATGTGGAGTTAAGGCAGGCAGGCCAAATATATGAGTGGAACACAATTCAAAAACAGAAAGTAATGCTGAATTATAGTCCCAAATACTTGCTCTCGTTGCTGGTCTAACGTGTTCCAAATACCAGATGTGTGATAACAAAATGGAGAAACAAATATGATGGATAGCAAGAGTGATAAGAAACAATCATAAGATAGCACACGCCCACAATTATAGCAAACTGTCTCCTCTATGTGCTCCTCTAAATATTGTTCCTCTTTTGCCCCTCTCAATTTTTCTATTTTTTGGGCTGTCGTTGTTTTTTTGGGAATCTTTGACTTTTTCTTTTTATTTTTTTGATATTTTTTATTCACTTAGGAGCACACAAGAAGTAACCACAAAAAATTTGAGCTGAAACAAGTGAAAGACGTGGCCTGTGAAAAATTCAGAAGATGGGTCCAAAATTGAGAAAAAGCTTGTGACCACGAAAAGAGGATCTTGTGACCAGTTTTTGACCAAAATAAAATTTTCGAACCCCGACAAATCGGGGATGGTCAGATCTGAAATTTTTTTCTGATCGATTTTGATATCTGGAACGTCGAAATCCGAGTTCGTACGCAAAAACTGGACCAGTTTCAAGTTTGGACTCTGAAATAGAGGACAAAACTGGAACAATGCGTACAAAAGTGGTCACGGTGGCTAGGGTTTCAAGGAAACGATGGGGAAAACACACGAACTGGACTCTAACACAACCTAACCAGCAACAAGACCTTGATTAGGACACAAACTCAACACGACGGAATCTGAAAAGAATTATGCAAAAGGCTAAACGTGGTTTCTGGGATAGTGGAAAAACCTAACACTATTTTTTTGGCTTTTCTGTGGACTCTAGGACGAAGGCGAAATCAAACTAAACTAGGGTAAAATTGAACCTAACGGTATACCTGAAGCTCTGATTACCAATTGATGTGAACTAGGGATCCCGATCTTCCGAAAGGTTCTGATAACTCTCGATTTGGTGGAGTCACGACACAATTCGATCCGGCTTCCGAACAACTCGGCTCTGAACCCCGCAATCGCAGCACCACGACTCCTCCGGTTATCGACCGGCGTTACACGGTCGACCTCGCCAAGAAGGCTAAGTCCTTGCCTGCAAATCGAGAACACAAGCAAGAACACAAAGGAATGCAACCAAATTGCAGATGAATGATTAATCTCACAAAGTTGGAGTCTCACAAACCGACGACGGCGGCGAAACTGTTATCAACAGAATAATCTAAGCAAAACCCAACCCTAATGTAGGCGGCGACTACTTATTATATAGCCTAAGGGATGTCCAAGGACCCCTATTCGCGTCCCTAGGGAGTGCCAACACGTTACAAGGCCCAAACGGCCCAAAAGACGGCGACACAGCGCCCTGACAGATTCTGGACGGTTACTTATTTCGACGATTCCTGTTGATTCCGAATAGCTTTTGACGTGAGACCACTTGAGGTTGGCTTTCTTATCAAATAAGCTTTCCATCCATATATGGATCATCGAAAACGGAGTCCGGATGCGTCCTGGGTGACCAGTTTAAGGCAGACTGGTCCTGGATTCCGAGGTGGACTCGAACTTGATTTGGTTTGGTCCTCCATCTTTATCCGGGCGCCCTCGCTGGTCCTCCACGCCTCCAAGCCCTCCTCCATGTGTCTCCTAGACCTCTCCTTCATACCTAAGCACAATATAATCATTAGGTAGCAATCTATTCTCAGAATCATATAAAGAGTTACTTAGGAACGAGCTCACCTCTAAATTTAATTGACGCGCGCGAGCTCTAGTGATTGGACCTTGAATGTCCAGCAGTGGATCATTGTGTGTATGTGAAGGAGTGATGTCCTCATCACTTTCCATACCTGTCTCGGTGCTTTGGTCTCCTCAGGATAGTGTTGGTTGAGTGGTATGTCTTCAGATCTTACCACTTCTCCTTCATAATCTGCCCATCCGTCCTTGATGACCTGTTGCTTCTGATTGTGGTTACGCCGCCTTCTTCTTGTCCTGACCTGCTTGGATTCTTCAAATACATAGTTAGGGTCAGTAAAGTAAAGATGTACCTTCTCAGAGGGAAAGTGCATGTGGACTTCTCCAGTTCCAATGTAAATGATTGCTTTGACAGTACTAAGGAATGGTCTTCCAAGGATGATGGGTGGATCGTATTCATCTTCTCCCATGTCAATAACCTGAAAGTCTGTATGGACAAAGTGATCGTCTATCTTGACAGGGACGTCAGTTACTGTACCTTCGACCTATCGGAATGTCTGATCTGCCATCTGGAGCTGAATATATGTTGGGTTTAAGGGCATGGTTCCGAACAGAAGTTCATAGGTGACCTTGGCCATTATGTTGACGCCCGACCCAGTGTCGCAAAGTGTCTTGTAGAAGTGGGACCCATTAATGGAGCAATAAATGCTTGGCATACCTGGGTCGTCCTTCTTAGGCAAGAACGGTGACTTGAGTTGGCGATCTTGACCTTTGTGCACGGCAGTGACCATCTTAGCTGTCTCGGTCCATACTTGCTTCTTGCTCTTGTTCCTCCTGTTGGTCCTCTTCCTTGGTTCATATTGGGGTTGCTCTGGGATTTGTGCGGTCTTGTTCTTGAAGGAAAACGTTTCCTTCCTCCCATTGATGTAGAAACTGATCTTGGCAGCACTAGCATAGATGACAGCTCCCGCGGTGTTCAGGAATGGTCTCCCTAGGATGACGGGAGCCCTCTCATCAGAACCGGTCTCTATCACTACGAAGTCTGCTGGAGCGTACGAGGAACCCACTCGGACACAGATGTTCTTCAATATTCCTCTCGGGAAACTCAGTGTCCTATCTGCAAGCTGCAAACACATGGTTGTTTCTAATAATGGTTGTGAAAAGAGTTTTTCATAGAGTACCCTGGGCATGATGTTGACGCTGGAGCCAAAGTCACAGAGTGCTTCTGGGAAGTCTCGCATGCCGATGGAGATCAGGATGACGGGGCGTCCTGGATCGCCTCTCTTGACCGACAGACGGTCAGTACTTACTTCCACGATAGGGTTACTCCAGTAATCTCCTGCATCAAACATGTCTACAAGATTTGCAGATTTTAGTCCTTCCGGTTGTGATGGTATACCGGGGTTAGTAACAGGAACAGCAGCAACTATTTGATTCAACTGAGATTCAATCATTTTATTAAAGCTAATCTGGTTCTTGATGGCAGTAGAGAAATTATCCATTCTATTATTTATATTTTCTAGTATTTTATCATTAGATGCCAATTTCTTAGACAGGTTATCCATTAGCTTTCCTTGGTTGGACACTAACTCTCTCAAAGGTGGATAATTGTTATTATTATTGAAAGAATTGTTACCTTGGTAATTACCTGAGTAGTTAGGCCTCTGTTGATTCCAACCTTGATTCTGCTGAGGACGGTTGTAGTAGTTGTTGTTATTGTTGATGTAGTTCACGTCCTCCAGCAACTCAGGACAGTGATTGCCCGAGTGTCCAGTACCTCCACACTCCTCACAAGTCATGTGGGAGTCGTAGACGTGCATGACTTCTTTCTTTTCTCCAGCTCGATCATCGAGCTTCTTCATGAGTAGGTCTAGCTTGTCTTGAGCTGGTGCATACCTCCACCTCTCTTGCGTGTCTGAGTTCTTTCTTCATTCCAACTTTGGTTGGATGCCATCTTCTCCACAAGAGCTGTGGCTTGAGGTATGGTGAGTGATAGGAATGCTCCTCCAGCTGCAGCATCCATGGTTTCACGGGCACTGTTAATGAGCCCATGATAAAATGTCTGCATCAGTAGCCAGCTTTCCATTCCATGATGAGGACATTCTAGGATGTAGTCTTGGAAACGCTCCCATGCTTCTGGAACGGATTCATCATGTTGTTGCTGAAAACTTGTAATCTTCCCACGGAGAGCATTGGTCTTGCCCATGGGAAAGAATTTGGCCAGAAAGTTCATGGAGCAGAGTGCCCACGTAGTGTTCTTCTCCTTTGTAGCGTAGAACCACTGCTTCGCTCTCCCCAACAGTGAGAATGGGAAAAGGCGAAGTAGTATGGCGTCTCTGGGGACTTCAGCCATGGTGAAAGTGCTGCAGATCTCCAGGAAGTGTTGAAGATGAGCACTAGCGTCTTCATGTGGCTTCCCACAGAACTGGTTAGCTTGCACCATGTTGATGAGCCCAGGCTTGAGCTCGAAGTTGCGGTCGATCTCCCCAGCAGGTCCAGTGCGGATGTTGTCCGTAGTGGGAGCTGAGAACTCGCGGATCGACTTGTTCGCCATGGCTTCGAATTCAATCGACAAATTCCGGATGAAACTTCGGCGGTCTTTGGATTTGGATGAAGCTTTGTGCTGAAGTGTTGACGATGTCTTCTTGAGCTTGGCTCTTGTTCTTCTGAATAAGGCTTCGGGATCGTCAACAAAGTTGTCTGCAAGATGTCTTCTATTCATGCATCACCCTGCAATAAATAATCAAAATGGAAAATACAGGGGTAAAACTGTATAAGAGAATTGATAAGCTCGATCAGATTAGTGATGCAAATGATGACTCAAAGTTCCATATTCATTCCTACTTAGTAATCAACCTTCCCCGGCAACGGCGCCAAAAATGCTTGTTGGGCATTCTTAACGTCACTACCAAAAGTAGACTTAGTTTTCTAATTCTGATAACGACGCCAAAAATGCCAAACCTATCCCTCATGCCACTTAAGCCAAGTTGTCATCCCCAGCATGACACGAGAGACGCGGTATTGAAATATGCAATTGCTCATCAAGATAAATAATAAAAGGGATCTGCAAGCGCACAGATTAATACCGATGTAGCATTTTAACCGGGAAGTATTCCAGGTATCGTTATTTATATTTTTACCACTGGGAAGGGATTTCTAAGTATCATGGTTGATAATGGAATGAGAATATGGAACTGAGTACACATCATTGCATGTATAATCGAGAGTATTTATCAATCTCTTTATACAGGTATAAATGTCACATTAAGTAAAGGTAAAGTGATAATGGTGACAAAGATAATTAATCTGATCAGCTAGCCACATATAATAATGATAAGCACCTCAACAGATATTCTAGCAAGTCATTAGCATGGAATTAGGATGAACTACAAAGATATTCCCTAAGTTATTATTAACTATAAAGTCTAGCATATCATAGTTAGTGCAATTATACTTGGCAATCATGGTGAGAAAAGACTATATCCATGCATAGTGAATATTAGCAAGGAAGATGAAGAACATAGCAATCACTCCCCTGTAATAGTGTTGCTCTGCCTGCCCTATACACGAGAGGGGGACTATATAAGAATCAACGAAGCTGTCACTATCGCGAACTACCCCACAATCCGGCATATAGGGTGCAATCGCAGATAAATACGGTATAGACACCACGTCTACACAATAATTATCATTCACCCACTGTACACATGGATAAACGCTATACGATCCTAAGCATGTATATAATTCCAATCTAACTAAGCCAAGCATATAACTATGATAAACTAAGAACAATATAATTGCAAATATAATCAAGTAGAGCAAAGTCATAACCAATATATTGAAATAGAATAAAGTTATATTCATAATATTGAAGAACAATGATGAACAATTGAAGAACAATAGAGGAATTACCAAGAATCCTCTTGACAGATCCGGGAACCAATCGAAGATTGACTCCTTCTAGTTCTAATCCTATGTAGCTATGCTAACTAGAGATCTAGTTGATGTGGTGGCTCTAGGGCTTGATCAGAGGCTCTCCTCCTGAATTAGGGTTTGAAGTATGAGACGAGGGCCTCTCCTCCAGGGGCAGGGGCCTTGATTATATAGCCCTTTCGGATGAATCTGGGCCGTCTGATCAAACCGACATTGAACGGACGGTTTTCCTTGATCCTCTAGGTCGGTGGAGCATAATCCTTGAGGCGGAGCCTGATTGGCTCCGGGGCCAGGGCGGGCGCCCTAAGGACCAGGGCGGGCGCCCTGTGTCCGGCTCCGTTACGCCTCCCGTTCGTTCTCGTGGCTTCTGGACTCTTCTAGATGTAAGATAATTACGTGTTCGGTTAATATCCCGTCATTAATCCGACATGTGGGCCTTTCTTCCGTATTTCCTGATAACCCCCTGCAGAAATAGATAAACAGCAAAACTCGTGGAATTCTGTCAGATAAAACCCTAAGTCTAGGTGTTGGTTTCATTTGGATCCTTTTCTCTATTTATTTGATAGTTACAATTGATACTTAAGGACCGTCAACAAGGCGTCATGTTAGCTCTTAACTAGATCCTAATGCATATGCTCAAGACATTGATCTAGTGGCACTTGATTCCCGAGCTAACCGTGATTGCCCCTCTTGATAGTCGGCTATGTATCCTAAATCCGGTCAATCACTTCTCTACTCATCTTATACCGGCAAAAGGAAAACCCTATGGTTATACCTTTGCCTTGCGCTCTTAGATCCTTCGTTCTTTGTCCATCTCCTCATGCTTGATCACCATGATCATCATTTCATGTCCATGCACCATTTCTTTATGATCTTGTGGCCACCACTTCTTGCCACATACACCTTCATCACATGTGTTGCTCATGCCTAACTCAAAACACTTAACACATGGCATTAGCAACTTGGTGTCATTAATTACCAAAACCAAACTTGGGCTTTCAACTGTCCTTAGCCGGCAGTGCCCCTTCGCTAGCCACGCCGCTCGCCACCCACCCCTTATTTGTCCTTGTCTGTTTGTGATTAGGGAAGATCAAGAAACAACCAATAAGGGGTAGGTGGTGAGCGGCATGAATAGTCATGCAGAGGCGAACTTCTCGTATCCATTGTTGACTCCTCTCATCGGATGTCTTTTGCCTCGGGACCAATGGTTCCCGACCGAAGGACCCCCTGACCGACCCCTCCAGGATTGCCCGGGGCCTTGGGGGCTATACCCATCGGGTATGCTCGTGCGCACCCTCTGACGAAGAAACCTGACCGAGCCTAGGCATGATGCAGCCCTCGCACAAGGCTCGGGGGCTCGCCCAGGCCTAAGGCTCCTGATCAATGACGCATTCAAGCTCGGGCCTTGGCTCCTGCCCGGCTTACGACGCGAGCCAAGGCCCAAGCGCAAGAAGACAAGCCTTGAGCTACCGAGGCTCGGGGACTCCTAGACTTGGGCGTGGCCTTGCCGGCCACTCCCGCGACAGGGTCACGCACGGGGCGTGACATAAGAAGACAAGCTTCCTTTGGCCTCTAGGGCTGGGCGGCTCCCAGGCCTGCACGTCAACCCCTGGAGCCGACCTCCTTTGCCACCAAGAAGACTCTAGAAGGTCCACCTGGGGGAAGCCGATCCAAACCAACACAGCCTGACATGCAGTGTGTCAGAACAAAGCAGCCAGATGACGCTCAAGGCTTCTTTGGCTCCACGACACTGCCACGGTCCACAGAGTACTGCTGCAAGACCCTCCTGGACTCCGACACATGTAGACTGTAGACTTATCTCCCCAAACCTCCATGTACCCAACCTATCTCATTATATAAGGGATAAGGTCGGACCTAGAGGGGGGAGGAGAATTGAATACACTCCATTCCATTCCATCTGCTCCTGCTCAGCACCGAGAGTAGGGCAACCTAGAGGAGGGGCACCGCGAGCTCCTCCACTCGATCCCGTGATCTTCCTCCTCTCTGATGAGGGGAAGATGAAAGTCCTAGTTTGGTTTTGCATAATTGATGAAATCTAGCACTAACCTTTGTCATGAGTTATGATATGAGCTAGGTTGGTGCAATCCAAGTGTGGAGCATGGTGGCACTCAAGAGATGGTGATGATCACATGAAGTGATGAGATGGCCACATATGATGATGATCAAGTGCTCGACTTGGAAAAGAAGAAAGAGAAAAACAAAATCCTATGGAGACCAAGGCAAAGGTATATCATAGGCTTTATTTTTGGTGATCAAGACACTATAGAGCATGTAGTCACATTTAGGATCGATGGCCATACTATAAAGAGGGGAAATCTTTGGCTAAGCGGTTATCGAGTGCCACTATGTGACATTGTTCTTGCATATGCATTTAGGAACCTAGTGTGCTAACCTTGACCCTTGTAAAATGCTTTGAAAAATGCTAACACATGTGCACACAAGTTCTACACTTTGTGGTTAGCAATATAAAAGCAAAGGGTGAAGTGGTTGTGGACTTAGAAAAAGAAAAGGAGGCAAAGGCTAGTGACCGGACCTTGACGTCGGTCTGACCGGATGCTGGACCCTGAGTCTGGTCAATTATAGCCAAGGCACGGTGGCTGGCTGAGAGGAGCAAAGAAGCGATCAAACGCTGGCTACCTGGCACCTGCGCGTCTGGTCATCTTTTTTAGAGGTGGCGCGAGTGGCGATCGTATGCACCGGCCCTACGTCAGGTGGGGCCTGATGTACGGTGATGTCAGCATCAAGAGCGAGCGCAGTGAAGCAGTGCACTAACCGGATGCTAGAGCGCGTCAGGTCACCATTGACCTAACACGTTCGGTCATCATTTTCACGCTCTAGGAGATTATTGGAAATGATCGGATGCTGAAGGGTTGAGCGTCAGGTGGCACAAGCTATGTGTCCGGTCATCACTTGACTCGCACGCGTTGGCGGCTAACGGTCAAATTTGAATCGCGTGACGTGGCGAGCACTAAGTGGCTCAGGGGAACGATCGAACACTAGACCGGTGCGTCCAGTTAACATGACCGACACGTCCGGTCATCTCGCAGAAAACCCCTCCTTGACCCTAACGACTCTATTCGTTTGGGGAAGTCTATAAATAGTGTTTGGCCGGCTTAGGGATGACTCTCTTAGCATTTTGACATACTTGAAATCCTTGTGAGCATAGGCAAACACCTCTCACTCATTTTCATCATTGATTCATCATCATAGTGAGATTGGGAATGATTCCAAATGCATTTTCTTGAGTGATTGCATCTAGTGGCACTTGGAGATCGTTGTGGCTGTGGATTTCTTTTTACTCTTGGTGGTTGCCGCCACCTAGACGGCTTGGAGCAGCGGAGGAGCCTCGGTACGTGTTGGTGATTGTTCGTGGCCGGCTCCGGTGATTATGAGGGGTCTTGTACCTTCCTCGACGGAGAGTCAAAAGGTAACTCTAGTGAATTGCTCGTGTCATTGAGTTACCTCACTTGTGGGTAGATTCTTGCGGTGTCCAATTGTGTAGACGAGATTCGTGCAACACCTCTTAGCCGCCGAACCACCAAGTGTTGGTCAACACAACGGGGACTAGCGTGCTGGCAAACATGTGAACTTTGGGAGAAAAATCTTATGTCTCTTGTGTGATTGGATTTCTCCCGGTGATTGGTTGTCTCCACATTGTGATTGGTTTATTCCTCGATGTGGTGGTATAATCACCCTACTCACTCCTTTATATTTCTTGCAAACTAGTTGTCAAGCTCTTTAGTGTAGTTAGTTTTCTTGCAAACTAGTTGTCAAGCTCTTTAGTGCAGTTAGTTTTTTGAGAGCTTGTTAGTTTGCTTAGTGTGGTTCTTTAGTTAGTCTTTGAGAGCACACTAGCTTAGTGAGTAGTGAAATAGCTTGTTGAGTGTGCTAGTGATCATAGCAACTAGAATTGTTGGAATAGGTGGCTTGCAACCCCTGTAGAGCTAGAGCAAAATTGCATTACATCGTTTGTCATACTAATCAAATTGCTCTAGTGATTTTGTAGATTTTTTAAATAGGCTATTCACCCCTCTCTAGCCATATTAGGAACTTTTAGGAAAGGTCCTAATATGGCTAGAGAGGGGTGAATAGCCTATTTGAAAAATCTACAAAACACAAAACACTAGAGCAATGATTAGTAAGACAAATGGCGTAATGCAATTTTGCTCTAGCTCTACAAGGGTTGCAAGCCACCTATCCAACAATTCTAGTTGCTATGATCACTATGGCAATCAAATCCTAAGTCACTATGAGCTCTTAAAAGCTAGCTACACTAAAGAGCTCAACTAGGTGAAAAGCTATACTAACAAGGATAATACAATCTCTCAAAACTAACTACACTAAAGAGCTTGTTACAACTAGTTTGTGGAAATATAAATGAGAGGAACGTGATATTTATACCACCGGATCAAGGAATGAACCAATCACAATAAGATGAAGACCAATCACCAGGAGAAATCCAAAGAATCAATCACAATGGAGACACACGATTTTTCTCCCAAGGTTCACGTGCTTGCTGGCATGCTATTCCCCGTTGTGTCGACCAACACTTAGTGGTTCAGCGGCTAAGAGGTGTAGCACGAACCTCGTCTAACCCGTGGACACCATAAGAACCTACCCACAAGTGAGGTAGCTCAATGACACGAGCAATTTATTAGAGTTGCCTTAGGCGGTCCCCCGAGGAAGGCACAAGACCGCTCACAAGCAACCGATCGAGGTCGGAGACAATCACCAACTCCGCTCAACGATCCTCCAGTCACTAGGCTGTCTAGGCATCGGCAAATGCCAAGAGTAACAACATCACAACCAGCCCAAAGCTCTCACCTAGTTCCACAAGATGATGGAACTCAATGCAATGCACTAGAGGCTCACCAATCTCACTCAAGTGATGAATCAAGTGTGCAAGTGAGTAGATTGTGTTTGCTCAGCTCTCAAAGGGTGTATGCTGGTGTACCAAGTGTCAAGAGAGTGGCCAAGGCCAGCCACAAGCTCTATTTATAAGCCCAACTTTAAATAGAGCTGTTACCCCTTTGAGCTGCTATCTGTGAGGTCACCGGACAGTCCAGCGTGGCATCGGATAGGGGGTGACGATGCCCTCCCAACGGTCAACCAGCAGCTAGTTTGACTAACCGTTGGGGCACCGGATAGGGTGGCGGTGGCACCGCCCTAGGGGTGGCAGTGACCATCCTACCGAGCCCCCTATTTTCCCTGCTCTCTGGATAAAAGGGGTGGTGCACCTCCGTGCCCATGGCGCTGTACACCATCACATCCGGTGACCTCCCCAAACCAGCTGCTTTCGGCCCTTCTCTGCCGAGGCCAGGTGGTCACAGCCCTAGGGGCGGCGGTGCCACCGAACAGGGAGTGGTGGTGCCACCCAGGCACCAAAACCCTTCCCCAAGTTGCAAACTTTTTTGCGTTTCGTTCCATAGCAACTTAGAGCTACTCTCCGCAAGCGATGCTAACTCTCAAAGTGTTTTCTCAAAACATGTTAGAGTCAAGCTTATGTTTCTTAAATATTTTTAATAAATATTTTCGCTTGCTTTCTGATGTGCACTAGGCCTAAATGCAATGCATGAAGTCCAACACCTAGTGGCACTAGATGACCGAATTGTTTAGTTAAGAACCCCTCTTAATAGTATGACCATCTACCCTAAATGTGATCACACTCTCTATAGTATCTTGATTACCGAAACAAAACCCTTATTTATACCTTTGCCTTGATCTCCATCGGGTTTTGTTTTTCTCTCTTCTTTTCCAAGTTGAGCACATGATCATTATTTCATGTCCACCTTCCTCACCATGGACTTGAATCTTGCTCTACACTTGGATTGTACCAACCTCATCTAATTCACACACTTAGCATAGAGGTCAGTATTAAGGTTTCATCAATTATCCAAAACCAAACTAGTACTTTCACTTAGTATTAGCACCGAGCTAACCCCCTACCAAATCTCTCTCTACACTCTATTGTAACCCCCCAATTTTGGGTGCTTTTGAGTATAAGGATCATCAGCTGCTGGACGTAGGGCGTCGATTGGCTCGAACCAGGATAAACCGTTGCGTCCTTTATGTGATTCTTGTGTTTTTGAGTCCACCCAACCCACTGGAGACTCATACTTTGACATCGACTCAAATAACTATGCTTGTCGTGGTTCCGACCTTGCGACAGCTGGCACGCTAGGTAGGGGGCAGTGCCAAGTGCGATTTAGGCTCTACAGTGGCCGGAGCCACCCGCCTCGTCACCGGAGCAAGCGGCACCGCCCTAGATGGTAGTTTCCGCTCCCTAGGTAGTTCTCTATCATGGTCAGCACCTTCGCTTTGGGTTAGGTCCTCAACTTTGGGAGCCTGGCCTACGTCGTTGACTGCTACGGCGAGCTTCGTCCACTCCACGGGGCTGCGTGGCGGGCAATGAGCCCCCGGTGTCGCCTCCACCGCCGAGACTTTTGGGAGCTGACCTCGAGGTCCTGGCCTGACAGATTCGGTGCGGTTTGGGCCCACACCAGTGAGGTGCTCTCGCTGCTTGATCGCTTTTGGTACTACCTCCTAGACCTACCTTTTGGGATCTAGAACGTGGCGGCGTCATTCCAGATGGAGCTGGAGCACCTCATCAGTCGTGAGGCATTGCGGAGTGCCATCCTCTCTGACATGACCGAGACCAACATCCCCTCGCTGCACACCTTCCTCAAGATCCTCTTGGGGAATGACTCATAGTACAACTCTAATGACATCGACCAGTACGCCCTGCCACGCATGTGCTACCACATTGACGGTGAGGTTCTTGCTGAGGAGGCACCCGGCCTCACACCGCTAGACCAGAGTCCCCGCAGCCGTGCAGCCTACCTTCAAGAGAAGGAGGATTGCCTGCAAGCTCGGCAGGTGGACCCGAAGACCACCAAGGTAGAGCTCGAGCGCCAAAGGCAGGATCTTGTGCAGCAATGAGCCGCGTACCCTCTCAATGACGATGATGAGGCCTGCACGGGGGCCCCTAGCAGCCTCTGCTTTCCTTATGCGGCATACAACATGGTGGCCGCTGCCTATCGCCTGGAAGACATCTTCGACACACTAGAGCCAAAGACCAACGAGCGGCTGAACGAGGCAAAGCGGCTTCTCCGTGTCACCGTCGAGCAGCAGGCCGAGACCTCTACCTCCTTGCATCACGCCGTGCTCTCTAGGCCATCCCAGCCGATGACCACCGCCAACGAGGACCACTCCGATGCTTACACCCCATAGGCGGGGGGAGGAGGAGTAGCAGCGACACCTCTAGCAACAGCTCCGACCGGCCATGGACCTAGGGCGCCAAGCCTCGGTAGGAGCAAAGGCGCGATCTTTCTCCACGGTATCCCCATGCGTGCCACCAGATGGCGATGACTATGACGTCCACGACACCATCAAGGCTAGGCACCATGCTCAGGCGCAGTCCCGTACCCCTAAGCGACGGGCAGGGGCGCCGCCCTAGATCATTTTGGCCCCTAGGTGTTCAGGGCAGTGATCCGGACAGCTCCCTATCCCAAGCATTTCCAGCGACCAACGCGCATCTCCAAGTACGATGGCGAGAGCAACCCGGACCATTGGCTAGAGGACTAACCCCTCGCCATGAAGACTGGGGGTCGGATGATGACTTCACCGCTTAGTATCTTTCCCTGCTTCTGTCAAGCTTGACCAGAGCTTGGCTCGAGCAGCTCGAGCCCGGTAGCATCCGCTGCTAGGGCGATGTTCATTTGGTCTTCATCGGCCACTTCTAGGGTACCTACACCCACCCAGGTAACTCCTAGGACCTCTGTAACTACAGGCAGAGGGCCGATGAGAGCCTCTGGGAGTGCATCCAATGCTTCTCGAAGAAGCACAATGAGCTTCCCAACATCACTGACGCCGACGTGATCAACGCCTTCATCTGTGGCATGACCTATGAGGCTCTCATCCACGCGCTCGCCCGTGAGACCCCGTGCACGATGCAGGAGCTCATGGATGTCACCACCCAGTATGTCACCGACGAGGAGGTTGTCCAGGCCAAACTCAGTGGCAAGGCCAAGACCGCCGGCCACATGGAGACGATGGTGACGACCCCGCCTCGTCCTAGCATTGCCGCGACAAGAGGAATAAGGACAGAAAGCGCCATGGGGAGGAGATGGTGGACACGGCCGACTGCACCACCAAACCTTAGCCCCGCAGGCACGACGCATGCCCCGTGCACTTCGAGAAGGTGCTCGAGGCCCCCTACTTGCTCCAGGGGGACAAGCAAAGCACCTCCTCAAAGACTACACCACCATCAGGGGCTACATCCGTGGCACCCTCAGCCAGCAGGCCAAGGCCTAGAAGTCTACCCCCAAGGCTGGCGAGCCGGTGAACGCCGCCCCAGAGGACGACGCCAAGTTTCTAGAGGCTGATTGTTGCCTCATGATCTTTGGGGGCTCCTAGGCATACGAATCCCGCCGACAGCGCTGCGTCACCGAGCAAGAGGTGAACGCCGTCTACACCCTCGCCGCCTCGATGCAGCTCTAATGGTCCAGATGGCCATCACCTTCGACCAGGAAGACCACCCCGATTGTGTCCCTCATCCGGGGTGCTACCCACTCATGGTTAGCCTGATCGTGGGCACCACGCGTCTCACCAAGGTGCTGATGGACAGTGGCAGTGGCCTCAACCTACTCTACGCTAGCACCCTTGACAAGATGGGCATCTCATGGAGCAGCCCGTGCCCTAGCAACGCGCCATTCTATGGGATCGTCCCGGGGAAGGAGGTCGTACCCCTCGGACGCATCCGACTCAACGTCACCTTCACCCAGCCAGACAACTTCCATAAGGAGCCGCTCACCTTCGAGGTGGTCGACTTCCCCAGTGTCTACCACGCTCTCCTAGGCCGGCCATGCTTTGCCAAGTTCATGGCCATCCCCAACTACACCTACCTGAAGCTCAAGATGCTCGGCCTGAAGGGGGTCATCACCGTCGAGGGTAGCTTCAAGCAAGCCTACTACTACGAGCAGGACTGCGTCGTCCAAGCGGCCACGCTCATCACCCCCTGTGCTCCTGATGGCTCAGGCCGTGACGTAGGAAGGGTGCCGGCAGAGGGAGCAGCCAAAGCGACAGCGGTGCTCGATCGACCGAGCATTGGCGAGGTAGCCAGGACTTCTGGCGGCAGTGATGGCTCGGCTGGCCCCTCCATCCAGGTGCTTGGCCCCCCAGAAGGGGTCGACCCGATCAAGGTGAGTTCCAACCTTTCCCCATGAGGGTAGGCCATTGTCGAGCCATCCGCCCAGAAGTGTCGTCTCTCGAGCCAATATCCTCTGTCGACCTCCTTCGCCAGCCTACCTCTCCAACAACAAAAACCAAGATAAGTCCTGTCCTCTTAACCTTCTTGCTTCGCTTAACTTCACCATTGTCTCCTTAAACCCAAGTGACTCCAGCAGCAGCTCGGCTACACCAAAGGATCGACTAAGCTAACCACTTGTTACCCTCTGTGAAGGTGGACCGCAGCACAAGGCCCCCGAGCAAGGCGAGGATCAGACGGACGGAGCAGGAGGAATGAGCAAAGGGTCAGCAAGGCACTAATGGAATGGCCCCGGCCGCTAAGTTACCAGCTATGTCCCCTATCCCTTCTATTGCGTTCATTTTGTTCATTTGCAGCTATCTCTATCTCTCGATCCTTCATCAGATCGTGCCACCTAGCCGCACGCTGGCATGGGACCCCTCAGAAGGGGCATCACTAAGGGTTCTAAGGCCGCCCCAACAAGCTTCAAGGTCGCCCGAGGCATCTAAAGTGCGAGGGACGCCGATGGTCGGGCACCAGAGGCCTTAGCCGGACGCCTAGAAGTGAAGTCAGCTGATCATCACATGATGTCCGAGTACCAACCTAGAGTCGCTCATGGTGACCCACTGAGGGAGGCAGTGAGCCCCCAAGCACCGATAGACGGGCTCAGAACTATATGACTGGCTCAGCTGGCAAGCCGAGGATCTCCCCTCTTGATGAGATACAGGCCCAATCTTCCGAGAGGTAGCCGGTAAGTTCGATTTGTGGAGATGTCGACGTTGGCGATCCGGCTTCAAATTAGACATGATTCGAACCCTGCAACCATTACACCACTGCTCTGTTGGTTATCAATCAAGCACAACTTGATTGACCTCGCCAAGAAGGCTTTTCCTACAAGCGAATCGAAGAACACAAGCAAGAAGGTAAAACACGCAATCTGAAATTATAAATATGAATGATGAGAATATCAATAGAGGGTTCAAGAACTCGGTTCCAAAGGACTAATCGACACAGTGGAGGAGATCAAGAACAGGGGCCCTGGATCACTGTAAAAGGATTTGTCACCACAGTTACAATGAACGATTCAGTTTCTCGATGGAAAACTAAAATCTAAACAAAACCCAATTGTCTAGCAGCGGTGGCGGCCTTTTTTATAGTCTAAGACTTGACCTAGGGTTGAGGACGGCCAGGGGTTAGGCGCCCACAACTTGGGCTTAAGGCCCGACACGATACATGGCCAAGTTGGCCCAAATAGGTGACGCAGCACCTTGCCATGGTCACACAGAATGATCCACGGACCTTCTAGAGCTGGGACTAGATACAAAACGACAGTGTCGTCGTCCCCTTTCCAACGCATCCAAGAACGCCCCGTTTTGATGTCGTATGAGAGAGTTATGACTGAAACAGTGATGACGTGTCTGCTGAATCCGAGGGTGACGTGACAACTGAGTTGGGGACGAATTGCAACTTGGGGAAGACCATAGCGTCGATGTGTCCAGCATGGCGATGTCCTCATCATCCTTCCCTTCTTGAATTGGAGTCGTCCTCGACTCCATCTTGGCGATGTCCTCATCACCTCTGGGGACATAACTGGGGCACAGAACGACCGTAAAACCGGGGTTCTCACGAACTTACTTGTTAGCAGCACGGGCGAGGCGATCTTGGCCACCGAGGCCATCATCGTAACAGCTTATCCCAACGAGGGAACTAAGTCTCCGAGCATGACTCACAAGCAGTGAGATTACAAATGAAAGTAATTTCATCTCATTAATTGGGAACGACCCAATTACAATATATGGCGGCAAAAAACCGCTTTCGCCTAGCACAGGGCCAGAGGGCCGCCCCTCAGATGACCTCCTCTCCTCCTTGGAGGGGAGAGGGGACGCCTAAAATGAGGGTCGGCACGACAGGCCCAGGGAGCCTGTAGGGTCGAGATGGCAAACTAGAGGGGGTTGAATAGTCCTTTCTAAAATTAAACGCGTCGGCTAACCGAAACAAATGCGGAATTAAAACTATCGGTCTAGCCAAGACTACACTCCTCTATCTATGTTTACAAGCACCTTATAAAGATCCTAATTAAGCAACAAAGGTGTTGGGCTAGTTAGAGCTCACCTAAACAATTCTAGAGCAAGGTCACACAAACCTATGCACTAGGACTTTGGCAACCGAGGGAGCTCCTACAAAACTAGTGATGCAAAAGCACAAAGCTCCTAAGCTCACTAGCAATGCTCAATAACAAGGCTACACAAGCTGAATTAGAGAGCATAAATTACTTAGCTATACAAACTAAGCAATATGACTAACAAGGGTTCTAAAACCAAATTAGCCACGCAAGGGAGCTACTTCTAGCTACATAAGCAAGAAGGTAACTAGCAAGCTACACAAGCACAATATATATGAAAGTAATCACACGCTTGTGTAATGGGGATGCAAACCAACGGGAAGACAAGGATGACACAACAATTTTTCTCCCGAGGTTCACGTGCTTGCCAACGTGCTAGTCCCCGTTGTGTCGACTGGTCACTTGGTGATTCAACGGCTAATTGGCATCACCTGCCAAGCCTGCACATCAGGCACCGCAAGAACCTACCCACAAGTGAGGGTAGCTCAATGACACACTTTACTAGAGTTGCTCTTGGTGGCTCCCACGGGGCAAACACAATGCCCTTCACAAAGCTCTTCTTTGGAGCACCGCACAAGTTTCTTGCGGACTTCGACGGAGATCACGCCACCAAGCTGTCTAGGAGGTGGCAACCTCCAAGAGTAACAAGCACCACTGGCTTGCAACTCGATCACCTAGTGTCACTCGATGCAACCTCATGATGCAACGCACTAGAATCACACTCAATCGCAATCGGATCACCCTCTTGCAAGCACAAGTGAGTTACTAGGCTCCCAAGCACTCCCAAAGCATGGACACTCAGTCCCAAGGGTGCTCAACCAGCCAAATGCCCGAGCTCCACCTCTATTTATAGCCCTCAAGCCAAATAGAGCCATTGGAGCAAAGCTGCACTTTCTGCGAGGGCACCGGATATAGCGGTGGTGGCACCGCTCTAGGGGAGGCGGTGCCCCTCAACGGTCAAATCCAACGGCTAGTTTGACTAGCCCTAGTCACCGGTCAGGCGGCGGTGGCACTAGACAGGGGGTGGCAGTGCCACCCCTGGTTAGCCCTCGTTTTCCCTTCTTTTTGGAAAAATGGGGCGGTGCACTACCGTCACCATGGCGGTGACCGTGGCGGTGACCCCCTTAGCTCAGCACCGAACTCGCCACCCTTAGGAAAAAGTGGCGGTGCCACCGGACAACACCTGGCGGTGCACCGCCCTGCAGATGGCGGTGTACACAGTCACGTTCAGTGATAGCCCTTCAACTGCTGCTTGAAACCAAGCCTAGGCGGGCACCACCCTAGGGGTGGCGGTGCCACCGAACAAAGGGTGGCGGTGCCACCCAGGCAGCACTTCGAGCCCGGTTTCACCTCCTCTTCTTCGCCTTTTTCACCACCTTTGCAAATGTGCTAACACCACCAAGTGATCACCACCTTGTGCATGTGTGTTAGCTTTTGACAAACATTTTTCCAAAGGATCAGCACTCTTTTCACCACACCACTCGATCCTAACACGTATGTAAAGTTAGATCGCTCAAGTGGCACTAGATGACCGATATGCAAAAAAGTTTGCCCCTCTTGATAGTACGACCATCTATTCTAAACCCGGTCATCAACTTCTCTACACACATATGACTAGTGAAATGAAAATGTCCTAGGTTATACCTTTGCCTTGCGCATTCCATTCCATCTCCTCCACTATCGATGCAACACATGCCCCAACATGATCAACAATGATATGATCCACTTCATATCATTACATGATCATATTGGTTCATCGATCTTGACTTCACTTGCTCTTCACCACTGCGTCGATCCATCAGCGCCAAGTCTTGCTTAAGCTTCACCGTCACACGCGGTTCCTCGCTTCAAAGCCTCTGACTTGCCCTTCACACTTGCAACTGGTCCGTCGAACCAAGTCATGTCTTGATCTTCTCTACCTTGATCACATGACTCAATGTCATGTCTCATGTGCAATGAGCTCCTTCATCATCACATGTGTAAGCTTTGCAACAACTCCGAGCCATTTTCACCATCATGGCATATGTTGCTTACACACATGTACCTGTGGACTAATCACCTGTGTATCTCACATAAACACAATTAGTCCAACTAAGGTTGTCACTCAATTACCAAAACCAAACAAGGACCTTTTAATCTCTCCCTTTTTGGTAATTGATGACAACTCTACAAAGATATGGAAATTAAGCTATTTTGGATTCATGTTGCTTGCCCAAGCAATTTTACCATGTGTAAATGATTTTGGACAAGTACCACAAACCCGAATTGGTAGTATTAGCTCCCCCTACATATGTGCTAGAGTGTTTGGTTTGAAGCTCACACATATGCATAGATTGGAATTGTGGGAGAGTAATTACTACCAATAATGCTAAGGTGTATAGAATAAACCTTTGAAGTGTGATACCAATCGAAGTTGCACCTTTAAGTTCATCCTTAGCACCATGGTTAGCTAGATGTCACTTGGAAACACAAACACTAGATACCTCATGAGATCAACATTAGAGGCAAGGTACTAGTGTTACTTAAAAAACAAACCAAGTGTCTAGCGATTATCCTATGCATGCTAGTTATCATATCATCATTCAAGTTCTACAACTAGCATACACCACACAAGCATGCATATCAAATTTAACAACTTATGCAATGCAAGCAATCATATGAATATGCATATATCAAATGCAGCCAATCAAAGTTCATGAGCTTGCTCCCCCTACTTGTGTGCTTCTCTTGTCTAAGAATTTTGATCCCCTTATATTCTTCAATGTTGCTCCCTCTTTGTCCATTTTCCATGTCCAAACGTTAATCTTTCCCAAAGCTTTCATATCTTTGTATAATCCCCCTTTGTCATCAATTTCCATAAAAGGTGTGCTTCTTATTGATGCAAAGGCTAGCATTGGGGTAGATAGTTGACACTTGAATCTTCATTTTTGATGAGCATCATCACATTTGTTGGAATGACACCACTTGTATAGCCTTTGAGATACCACTCATAGGATCTTTGACCTTGATACCAATTGGTGGGACACCTCCCCCTATGTCATAGCATGGGTCATCCATTTGATAGATTTGAGCTCTTGTTGGTGAGGGATGCATTCTTCATTTTATGATCACTTAAAGTTGAGGATCGCTTGTGGAACCATCGTCTTGTATGGTTGAAACCACGTGTAGATGTGATACCACTTGAAAGAATCTTCTACCATGGAACCACTTGTTGAATTTGTCAATAAACCATTTCTCGAACATTTGCTATTTTTATGAGTACCACCTGTAGGATATCACTTGTAAATTGATATAGACACCATTTATGAATACCACTTGTTAAATCAATAGTCTAGATATCACTTGAAACAGCCAAACTAGATATCCATTTGCATTGTTGTCTTGTTTTCGTACTCTTATCACTATCATGAGCTTCTATTGACTTGAACTAAATTGATTTGCCTAAGCTTCCAAGTCCAATTTGAACCAATGACAAGCTTCTTCACACCTCTTACAAGGGTTATCTTGCCAATGTTGTACTTGTCACTTGTTAGCAATCCAAATTAAATCAAGTACTTGGGTTCACTAGCTCATGAACAAACTCATATACTAACCACTAGATCAATTAATAATTCAAGCAATAGTGGTAGGCTATGAATTTCAAAACTTTTATTTGTCATGCATGATCCTAATAAGCATGTACTATATGAACTAACCGCATACTAGTAAGGGATGAAATGATCATGCACATTACATAAGGGATGAAATGATCATGCACATTACAATGATACCTTTGCTATCTTGGAGTAGAGGATAGTCACATAGATTCCAATTCTTACTCTAAAAGCAATGTAAAGTCTAATTTATAGCTTGGTGAAGACCAATTATCATAGATGGAGTCCATTCTTCACCCATATGATTTAAGAACCACTAAACATCAAGTGCACTATCATGATGTGGTTGACTTGCTTCTTCTTTTGATCAATGCTTGCATGAGAGAACTAATGTGAGAATACCATTTGAAATATCATAACTAGGTCTCTTTGGGCGTTGCTTGCTTTTTCTTGATCAACCCTTTTGAATGCTTCAACTAAGCATCTCAAATATTTCTTGGATCACCACTTCCCAAGTACCACACTTGGTCTACCCACACATTGGGCGGCAAGCCCCTACACTAGGGAGAAGTGACCTCTCTCTAAAGAACCATTCTTGACACTCGAAATGAATTTGTTGATTGATCCAAGTGATGGACTTAATTTGATGAGTAACCTTGAATCCTTCTTTAAGTTTTTTTCTTGCTACTTGTTTAAGTTCTTTTCTTTCAACCAAATGATTTTCAATAGTCACTAGAACTTAAACTTCATCTTCATCTTGAGTTTGATCTTGATCTTCAATTTGAGTACCAAATGTGTGCCAAATACACTCCGCAATCAAATGGCCTTGTACTCATTGCTTGTCATGCTTCTAGATCAATCCAAAACCAAACTTAGGTACCTCAAACACTTGTAAACATGATTCCAACTTGAGGATCTTTCATTTAAAGTGACTCCAAAAATATCCAACAAATGTCACTTTTCTGGCAGATTCTGTACCCTTTAAAGAAAAATTTATATCTCCCAATGTATGGATCCAAATACCACAAAATTTAGTGAAGATGTGGTTTACTAAGTTATCTAGCAGCTGTAAAAATTTGAGCTTCATTTGTTTTGTAGATTGCTACCAGATTTTAATTCTTTCACCACTGTTATATGCTAAAAACTGCTGCACTATAGCTGACAAGATCTACTCCATAACCAAAGCATTTCTTATCCAATTCTCATAAAATTTGTACAGCATCTTATATCATAAGTCTAGAGCATGCATACCAAATTTTAAGCCAATCCAAATAGATTTGATCACTCAAATATGGTTATGATCACAGCTCACTCAGATTTTGCAATAAAGGACAGATTTCAATCACTTGAGCTATACTTTATCAAATGTGAATCAACCCTAAAACTAACTTGTTTGAATACTCTCACAAGGCATATATCCATTCAATCCACTTACCAAAGGTCATATTATGAATTTATCCAACACAAATTAATCCAAACTTGATTACTTAGCAATTAATCCATTTAAGCATCTTATAGCAAGCAACATTGCATATATATCCAATTCAATCAACTCATATGCACCCAAATGAAATGATCAACAAAAGATATACCTTGGTTAGCTCATGATCCTTCAATAGCAAGCTTCAACTCAAATAATTTGCAAGCTATCAAATAATTCCAATGAATCACCCACAACTTGAATATGACACTTGTATGTTGTAGCACTTGGACTTCACTCATTCTTGACTTGGCATTGGGATAGGATTGCATGAAGCTTCAATACTTGACTCAACATATAATGATCAATATGAAATCAATTTAAGTCAAGCCTCCAATGCCATTGTACCTACACACATTCATCCACCTTTTGATGGTACCCAAACAAGTTTGGATCCTCTCACGTTAGAAGCAACATACTTAGGCATCGCCTTAGTATGGATAGCGGGATGTTTTGCAATTGCAACCATTGAGGTACAATTGCCATCCTTTCTAAGCACAATACTATCATCAATTGAAATGGGCTTAGAATTAATACCTAGAGGACATGAATGTGCCATGTGTCCCCTTTCTCGGCATAAGTAGCACTTCCTTTTTGATTGAGCTTTTTCTTCCTTGCCCATGTGGTGCTTCCCATTGCCTTGCCTCTCATGAATTGCTTGAGCCTTCTTCTCAAGCTTGGTAGGACACTTCAAGGTAAAGTGTCCCGTATCTCCACACTTGAAGCACTTGATGTGAGCATACACCTTCTTCTTATCTTGCGTCTTACTCATCATTTTGGCATCTTGATCTAGCATTAGATGCCTTGTTCTACCAACCTTCTTGTTTTCTTCTTCTTCATCATCAAGTCACCATCATCTTCATGGTTGATCTTGATTTGAACTTGGGGCTTCTTCTTTTCACCTTGTGGCCTCATCTTTGGCTTCTTGGTTGGGCAAGATTTGCTTCTTCTTTTCATCTTGTGGCCTCATCTTTGGCTTCTTGGTTGGGCAAGATTTGGCAAGGTTACCCTTCTCATGGCATTTGAAGCACATGAAATAAGATAGCTTCTTTTGTTCTTGCTTCTTCATCATCATCATCATCACTTGACCATGAGGTGGAGCAATCTTCCACAATCACCAAATTGTGTTCATGCTCAACACACTCATGCACCTCCTCCTTAGGCTCATCATCATCATCGGAGATCGTCCCATATTTCTCATTGAGATAAATCCAAATCTTATGGGCGGACTTCATGTCCATGATCTCACCAAATATACTATCATCCATAGATTGATAGAAAATGTTAGTAACTTGGAAATCGAGATGTAGGCATTTATTTTGTGCTTGAGTTGCACTCTTTCTATCAATCACATGAGAAAAGCCCACATCTATGATCCACCACATTTGAGGGCAAATGAACTTAAAATTGCATGTCATCCAATTTTTCCACTGTGCAAAGTGTGTGCCATCAAAAATGTGTGGACACTCAACATCTAATCCATAAACCGCCATCCTCTTAGGTCGGTGAAGACCACAAATGAGAGGCCAAGCTCTGATACCGGCTATAGTGTCGAGATGGTGGACTAGAGGGGGTGAATAGTCCTTTCTAAAATTAAACGCGCTGGCTAACCGAAACAAATGCAGAATTAAAACTCTCGGTCTAGCTGACACTACACCCTCTATCTATGTTCACAAGCACCTTACAAAGATCCTAATTAAGCGACAAAGGTGCTGGGCTAGTTAGAGCTCACCTAAATAATTCTAGAGCAAGGTCACACAAACCAATGCACTAGTACTTTGGCAACCGAGGGAGCTCCTACAAAACTAGTGATGTAAAAGCACAAAGCTCCTAAGCTCACTAGCAATGCTCAATAACAAGGCTACACAAGCCAAATTAGAGAGCGCAAATTACTTAGCTACACAAACTAAGCAATGTGACTAACAAGGTTACTAAAACCAAATTAGCCACGCAAGGGAGCTACTTCTAGCTACACAAGCATAATGTATATGAAAGTAATTACACGCTTGTGTAACGGGGATGCAAACCAATGGGAAGACAAGGATGACACGGTGATTTTTCTCCCGAGGTTCACGTGCTTGCCAACACGCTATTCCCCGTTGTATCGACCGCTCACTTGGTGGTTCGGCAGCTAATTGGCATCACCTGCCAAGCCCATACATCGGCCACCGCAAGAACCTACCACAAGTGAGGGTAGCTCAATGACACACTTTACTAGAGTTCCTCTTCGTGGCTCCCACGGGGCAAGCACAATGCCCCTCACAAAGCTCTTTTCTGGAGCACCGCACAAGCTTCTTGCGGGCTTTGACGGAGATCACGCCACCAAGCCGTCTAGGATGTGGCAACCTCCAAGAGTAACAGGAACCACTGGCTTACAACTCGATCACCTAGTGCCACTCGATGCAACTTCATGATGCAATGCACTAGAATCACACAGACTCGCAATCGGATCCACTCTTGCAAGCACAAGTGAGTTAGTGGGCTCCCAAGCACTCCCTAAGCATGGACACTTAGTCCCAAGAGTGCTCAACCAACCAAATACCCAAGCTCCACCTCTATTTATAGCCCCCAAACCAAATAGAGCTGTTGGAGCAAAGCTGCACTTTCTGTGAGGGCATCGGACATGGCCGTGGTGGCACCGCCCGGCGGTGCCACCCAACGATCGAATCCAACGGCTAGTTTGATTAGCCGTGTTCATCGGACAGGCGGCGGTGGCACCGGACAGGGGGGGCGGCGGTGCACCCCAGGCCAGCCCCCCGTTTTCCCTCCTTTCTAGAAAATGGGGCGGTGCACCGCCGTTGAAAGCCCAAGTTTGGTTTTGGTAATTAATGACACCAAGTTGCTAATGCCATATGTTAAGTGGTTTGAGTTAGGCATAAGCAACACATGTGATAAAGGTGTATGTGGCAAGGAGTGGTGGCCACAAGATCACAAGAGGTGGAGATGCACATGAAATGATGATCAAGGTGATCAAGCATGAGAAGGTAGACTTGGAACAAAGTAATCAAGACAAAGGTATAATTGTAGGGTTCATGTTTGCCGGTCTAAGATGAGTAGAGAAGTGATTGACTGAGTTTAGGATTGATAGCCGACTATCAAGAGGGGCAATCATAGTTAGCTCGTGAATCAAGTGCTACTAGGTCTTCATCTTGAGCATGTGCATTTAGGATCTTGTAAAGAGAGCTGACATAACGCCTTGAAAAATGTTTGTGAAAATGCTAACACACTTGCACATGGTGATATACACATGATGGTGTTGGCACATTAGCGAAGGCGGCGGAGTCTGAGTGGTAGAGAGGGGTTTGGGGTCCTCTCTCCCTCCCGCTGAGCATGCGAGGCGGGATTCAGGCATTTTCGAGGAGATAAAATGCTAAATTTCCTTTACGCCGAAGGTCAAAAGAAGTGGCGAAGTCACGGAACAAGTTTACACTGAGACACACGCGACAGACGCACACGACGCACGCGACAGACACGGCTGTGCAGCGTCTGTCGCCTAACCCTAGCGGCGCGGCACGAGACTATATGGAGTGGCGCGACAGACGCGTGGGCATTCACGCGACAGACGCTGACGTCAGCGTCTGTTGGCCTCACGCTGAGAAGGCGAGTGGCTTTGCGCTGCGACAGATGTTGGACGGCGTCTGTCGGCCTCCCATCAGACGCGTCTGTCGGCCTGGAGCGTGGTTTGGAGCTCTCTGTGCCGCGTCTGTCGTAGCGACAGACGCTGGTGGCTTCGGCGTGGGACGCGTCTGTCGCTGGGGAGTTGACCGTTAGAACGTTGAGCGGGCTAGACACGTGGCATCGCACGAAGCGATGGACGTTGGGGCAGCGTCTGTCGGGTAGGCGACAGACGCGTCTGTCGCCCCTGAAATCCGCCTAGTGAGGTTTCCAACGGCTCTATTCATTTGTGGGCTTATAAATAAGAGGTGGCTGGCCCTTGGGGGTTCTCTCTTGTACATTTGAGATATTGAGGCACACTTTGTGCTAGAGAACTTCCCCTCCACTCATCTCCTTGCTTGGTTGCATACTCTAGAGAGATTGAGTGAGATTCAAGTGCATTGCATTGAGAGTTGCGTCTAGTGGCACTTGATTCTTGAGTTTGCTGCGGATTGCTTGTTACTATTAGGTGTTTCCCGACACCCTAGACAGTTTGGAGCAGCGGTGGTGTTGAGCTCGTGATTGAAGATTGTTTCGAGCCTCACCAAACGATTGTGAGGGGTTCTTGAGCCTTCCCCGTGGGAGTTGGTGAATTGGCTACTCTAGTGGAGCTCGTGGCTTGGAGGATCCCCATCTTGTGAGTGGATGTGCGGCACCTGCTGAGGGTTTGACTCTTGATAGTCAATTAGCTCGTGATCTATCAAGTGGGTGCATCACCACAATAAGGAGTAGCTTGCTGAGAAGCAAGTGAACCTCGGTAAAAAATCTTGTGTCATCTCTTGCTGAGGTTTCTCTTTATGATTTTATGTGATTGATTCTTTGGAGACATCTCATCTCTACACCGTTGGTATAAGAATCAATTCACTCCCCTTTTTCATTCTTGCACTTTTTCTTGTCTAGTGTGCTTAGCGTAGTTTGTATCACATAGGTGTAAGTAGCTTAGTGACTTAGCGTTGTTGGTGTGAATTAGAGATCATAGCCTTGTTCACTAGAATTGTATAGGTGGCTTGCTTAGTATAGTTGAGCTAGTGCTGGAATTAGCATCACCATCTTTTATACTAACAATTGTTGATTAGTAAAGCTTATAGATTTTTAAATAGGCTATTCACCCCCCCTCTAGCCATTTGGACCTTACAGCCATCACCGTGGCGGTGACCATGGCGGTGACCCCCTCAGCTCATCACCGAACTCGCCGCCCTCGGGAAAAAGTGGCGGTGCCACCGGAGAACACCTGGTGGTGCACCGTCCTACAGATGGCGGTGTACATAGTCATGCTGCTGTTGCTTGAAACCAAGTCCAGGTGGGCACCGCCCTAGGGGTGGCGGTGCTAGCGGACAGGGGGTGGTTGTGCCACCCAGGCAGCACTCCGAGCCCGGTTTCGCCTCCTCTTCTTTGCCTTTTTCACCACCTTTGCAAATGTGCTAACACCACCAAGTGATCACCACCTTATGCACGTGTGTTAGCTTTTGACAAACATTTTTCCAAAGGATCAGCACTCTTTTCACCACGCCACTCGATCCTAACACGTATGTAAAGTTAGATCACTCAAGTGGCACTAGATGACCGATATGCAAAAAAGTTTGCCCCTCTTGATAGTATGGCCATCTATTCTAAACCTGGTCATCAACTTCTCTACCTATGACCGGTGAAATGGAAATGCCCTAGGTTATACCTTTGCCTTGCGCATTCCATTCCATCTCCTCCACTGTTGATGCAACACATGCACCAACACGATCAACAATGATATGATCCACTTCATATCATCATGTGATCATAGTGGTTCATCGATTTTGACTTCACTTTCTCTTCACCGTTGTGTCGGTCCATCGGCGTCAAGTCTTGCTCAAGATTCACCGTCACACGCGGTCCCTCGCTTCAAAGTCTCCAACTTACCCTTCACACTTGCAACCGGTCTGTCGAGCCAAGTCATGTCTTGATCTTCTCCATCTTGATCACATGACTCAATGTCATGTCTCATGTGCAATGAGCTCCTTCATCATCACATGTGTAAGCTTTGCAATAACTCTGAGTCATTTTCACCGTCATGGCATATGTTGCTTACACACATGTACCTGTGGACTAATCACCTGTGTATCTCACATAAACACAATTAGTCCACCTAAGGTTGTCACTCAATTACCAAAACCAAACAAGGACCGTTTAGAGCCCGACCTCCTTAGAACTTCTTTAGGTGCAAGCATCGGGGGCCTAGCGAAGGGATAGTCAACGAGGCCTCGCCTCAATCGCCTCCACACTTCCCATGCCACAGGACTCCTAGGCCGAGCACCCTAGGAAGGCGTGTGAACCTAGAACTACCTTGCCGTAGGCTAAAGCTAGCGAAGGCTAGAAGCCGCCTGTGCTACATGAGGCGGAGTCCGTGGAGTCCGCCGTGCACAGGGAGGCCAGACTAACCGCCCCATCATAAGCGGTCGCCTCCAACCGGCTTCCTATGCAGCGCCGTGGAGCAATACCCACCACATCATGTAGTTATGGCGGCTCCTTCGCTGGAATCCTTCTACCGTCGAAGGAGCAATCGCTTGGCGAAGGAAACCAGGCTCACTCGGAGGGAAGCGTCACACTCCATGGTCACCAGAAGTTGGATCTGAGAGGAAAAAGAGAAGGAGCCGAGGATGGATAGAAGGCGCCGCGTTCCCAGGACCCCTCTTTATAGCCTCAGACGATGCGCTAAGGGTAGCTATGAGCCCTCCGATCAGCCATCGAGGAATAAAGAGGCCTCAGGGTACCAGCCAGGTGTCCCTTCAATCCCCACAACACGTCTCTGAGCGGTTGCGTGATAGTGGTCATGTATTAAAGGTGGAGTTAGGGGGCATTGACAACGAGTCAAGTCCCCGCTCTACTTTCTACCAAGCGTGCCACCCACTCCGCGCATGCCTCCTCATGGGACTTAAGGAAATCAGACTCTCCTCGGGCCCACCAGTCGTCATCGATGGCCCAGATCCGCGCGCACCAAGTGCCACGGCTTCTCCTCTGCCAAATATGCTCCACGTGGCCTCGATGTCCCATCTCCCAGATGAAGTGGGACGACGCGAGAAGTGCACGCCATAACTCCACCACCAGACACAACGGCCCATATGCCATCAAACAACCTGCACAAACCGTCAACGGACGGGACGTGCCCAGAAGCCGCCATGCCTGCTGACAAGGAGGCCCCACAATGACCTCGGGGCTGCGCCAGCTCCCCAGATAGAGCAACTTGACCCCCCGATCGACGGGCACTTGGGTGGCGCACCCCCAAAACTAACCAACTTTCCGAAGTTGGGTCAGGAGCCGCTGAGCGATGGACCCAACGAGGGTCCCCCGCCTAAGCTCGGTGCGGTCCCCACGCCCCCACCTATGGATGCAGAAGGTCAGCCCTAGAAGACCATCCCGAGAGGATTGGGGGCTTGCTATCGAAGCCCCCAGAAGGGCGTGGCGCACCAGGTGATCAGGTGGCCCCGAGCCAAAGCCCAGACACTCTCAATCACTCAACCTACGGTAGGACCCGATCAAAGGAAGGGTGCCCTGGGCCTAAAGTCGATAACTCCTAGACGAGTTCACCGAACCCTCGCTCGGGCCACAGACCTATGCAACATGGGAATAGAGAAGGGGTCAACACCACTACCACCTGGCCCTAACAGCCAAGCGTCCCCTTTCACACCAAGGGAAAGGGCCCCACACAGTGCAACACGCTCCCATCAGCAGGAACTGTCCCTGCCATGGCTAGTTTGGTCACTAGAAGATCAAATTTAGCCCTCCGTCACCATCACGAATCATGCCAAGTGAGCCCACAAGGGGCACGGGGGCTCCTGACGAGATCTTAACATATGAGTATATTAAGCCTCGGGACCAATGGTTCTCGACTGAAGGACCCCCCAACCAACCCCACCAGGATCGCCTGGGGGCTCAGGGGCTATACCCATTGGGTATGCTCACGTGCACCCTTCGACGAAGAAACCTGACTAAGCCTAGGCATGATGCAGCCCCCGCACAGGGCTCGGGGGCTCGCCCAGGCCTAAGGCTCCTGATCGATGACACATTCAAGCTCGAGCTTTGGCTCCTGCCTGGCTTACGACACCAGCTAACGCCTAGGCGCAAGAAGACAAGCCCTGAGCTACCAAGGCTTGGGGGCTCCTAGACGCTATGCTTCGGGCATGGCCTTGCCGGCCACTCCCGCGACAGGGTCACGCACGGGGCGTGACACAAGAAGAGAAGCTTCCTTCAGCCTCCAGGGGCTGGGCGGCTCCCGTGCCTACACATCAGCCCCTGGAGCCGACCTCCTTCGCCACTAAGAAGACTCCAGAAGGTCCACCTAGGGGAGGTCGGTTCAAGCCAACACAACCTGACATGTAGAGTGTCAAAACAGAGTAGCCAAACGACACCCAAGGTTTCTTTGGCTCCACGACACCGCCACTGTCCACAGAGCACCGCTGCAAGACCCACCTAGACTCCAGCACATGTAGACCGTAGACTCATCTCCCTAAACCACCATGTACCTGACCTATCTCATTATATAAGTTATAAGGTTGGACCTAGAGGGGGAGAAGAATCAAAGACACTACATTCCATTCCATCCGCTTCTACTCAGTACCGAGAGCAGGGCAACCCAGAGGAGGGCCACCGAGAGCTCCTCCATTGGATCTTGTCATCTTCCTCCTCTCTGATGAGGGGAAGACTCTATCGGCGGCGTGGCAACCTTTGGATTAGCACCGAGCTAACCTCCTACCAAATCTCTCTCTACACTCTGTCATAACCCCTCGATTTGGGGTGCTTTTGAGTATAAGGATCATTAGCTGCTAGACATAGGGCATCAATTGGCTTGAACCAAGATAATCCATTGCATCCTCTCTATGATTCTTGTGTTCTTGAGTGCACCTGAACCACCAGAGACCCGTACTCTGACACCGACTTGAACAACTATGCTTGCCACGGTTCTGACCCCGCGACAGGGCCCTTCTTCTTACAAGTACCAATGCACCTTGTATTACAAGTCAATACTAATAGTCATAGAGGTATTTATTTTGGTTAAAAGCATGAGGCAGCATGAATAGTCACTAGGTATCCGTGCTGACGTGCACATTTTTTTAATTTTGAGGGCTAACGAGCATAGATGAACAGGTAAGTATTAAAGTTTTTTATTCCTTTTCAAGTAAAAGGATGAATTCTATTATCATAGTGTTTTCCTGCCACATTATTAAGCCCAACTTGATCCAAGAAGCCAGGCCTAAGTTTGGGCAATTCAGCAGTTGGGCATCTAGTTCACACGTTCTATTGGGAGTTCGGTTGAACTTCCACCTTAGGTGGTGCTACTTTCACTTCGTCTCGGTCTTATATGAAGACTTGTAGTACTTCACCAGCTCATGAATATCCTTCGCTAACTTAAGTAATGCCATTTCTAGAGCGGTGTAATTCTTCTTGCTGATCAATGCCTTTGCCTTCATAAGAATAACTTTCTTGTCCTTGAATAATGAGTATAATGATCACCAAACATGCCACAAACAGATGTAGAGATCCCTTTTGCTATCACTAGTATTATTGATATCTGCGTTGGAGTTAGCCCGGACCAGCAGTGTCAGTAAATGGCGTGACCGGAACTCCCTAAAATATGGTCAGTTGACAGGTTAGAGAAATAGGTTGAAAGGCTAGAGAAACAAACCCTGGCCGAGAACAAAAACTGAAGGACTGAGAACGGTGACCAGAGGGGGGGTGAATGGGAGCCTAATTTTTCTTTTAGAAAACTTAAGCTATTGTTGCGGTTGTTGCTAAGGTTGCTGCAAGAAGGTTGCTCTAAGGCGAGAAGGTTGTTGGGAATGTTGCAGCTAGAAGATTGCAGTGAGTGAGAGAAAGTTGTTGCTCGGAAAGTTGCTGCTAGAAGGTTGCTGGGAAGGTTGCAGCTAGAAGGTTGGGAAGGTTGCTAGGATGGTTGTAGCTAGAAGGTTGGAAAGGTTGCTGCTAGAAGACTACAGTTAGAAGGTTGTTGGGAAGGTTGCTAAGAGAAGGTTACAGTGAGTGCGAGAAGGTTGCTGGTAAGGTTGCAGCAAGTGCGACGGGTGATTGACGCACTGTTCGGAGGTCACAAAACTCAGCATGGGAATGGCAGCGCACGAGATCCAAATTCAATCGATTCTTGGCCAAATCAACTCCAACTTCCATGAAATTTAAACAAGATGGTCACAACAGAGTTGGGAGGCTATCTCTAAGAGATAGATAGGGAGGCTATCTCTAAGAGATCATCGTCCAAGACTTAGACAAACATCAGGAATTTCAAATCTCGCGAAGAACATAGTTTTCTCTCCAAAATGAAAATCATTTCAAATCTTTGTGGTCGTGTGGATTCAAGACAGTTCATTCAGAGACTAGTGTCACCACATATCCTTGCACGAATTCAACCAACCAAAAACACCCCAAAAGCTCATACCAAGGAGATCGAACGAGAACGAGGGAAGGGGAGACTGGGAGAGGAAGAACACCAAAAGCAAAATCAAAAGAGCACAACTCAGATCTTGACATCTAGAGAACAAGAGGAGGTCAAGGGCCACCGTTCCCATGAAGATGTAGTCTACTAGCTTGATTTTCACAAATGAATGGTTTTCCTAAATCATCCGCGGATCACTACAGCAGTCTAGAGACAGGGAAACCCTAATAAAATTGGCTAACTGGAGTGATAAGGCTGATTGGGGCAGCCCTCCTCTTATTTATAGAGACTATTACATATTCTCAATATACCCCTAGATATTTAGAGTGAACCACCTACCCGGGTAGTATGGTCCAACTTGAAATCTGCTCATCCGATGACCATGCGCCCTTCATGACTTAGCTCCACCTCGATGCAAGCCTCGTGATGACGCCACGTGCTGCTTCCGATTGCTGCCGGAGCCACACCCGGGTTTTAAGGCCCAAACCCGAAAATCATCCACCGGTGATTTTGAGGCCCAAACCATCAAACCACCCGAAGAAGTGTATCCGCTACACTTCCTCCGCTTTCCAACAAGTGTCACCATCATCCTCGACCTCCTGGCCGCCAAGTCTTCGAAGCCTCCACTTAACTTGCTCGACCGTCGTCTTGACTTGGTCAACACAATCACTCTCATGTACTCTTGCACTTGTTGATGACCTCAGGTGTCAGCCACCCATGGTCGATCACCTAGCTTCTCCGGTCTCTTAGTCCAAGCCCAAGCATCCGTCCTTTATCGCTGAAAGGTCCTTATTTGGTTTTGGTAATTGAGTGATAACCTTAGGTGGACTAATTGTGTTTAATGTGAGATACACAGGAGATTAGTCCACAAGTGATGGTGTCATGGAGGAGCTCATTGCATATGAGACATGACATAAAGTCATGTGACCAAGGTGGCGAAGATCAAGATGAGGCTTGGCTCGATGGACCGGTTGCAAGCATGAAGGGCAAGTCGGAGGCTTTGAAGCGAGGGACCGCGTGTGACGGTGAAGCTTGGGCAAGACTTGATGTCGATGGACTGAGGCAATGATGAAGAGCAAGTGAGGTCAAGATCGATGAACCAATACGGTCACGTGATGATATGAAGTGGATCATATCATTTGGTGATTAGTTGGTGCATGTGTTGCATCAACGTCGAAGGAGTTAGAGTGGAATGCGCAAGGCAAAGGTATAACCTAGGGCATTTCCATTTCACTGGTCATAGGTGTATAGAGAAGTTGATGACCGGGTTTAGGATAGATGGTCATACTATCAAGAGGGGCAAACTTGTTTGCATATCAGTCATCTAGTGCCACTTGAGCGATCTAACTTTGCATATGTGTTAGGATCGAGTGGCGAGGCAAGTTGAGTGCCTAACTCCTTCGAGAAAATGATTGTGAAAATACTAACACATGTGCACAAGGTGGTGAACACTTGTTGGTGTTGGCACATTTGCGAAGACGATGGAGTTTGAGCGATTGAGAGGCGTTTTCAAGGAGATGCAATGCTAAATTTCCTTTACACCGAAGGTCGGAAGAAGTGGCGAAGTCACGGAACAAGTTTATGCTGAGAAACACGCAACAAATGCACACGACGCACGCGACAGACGCGGCTATGCAGTGTTTGTTGCCTAACCCTAGCGGTGCGGCGCGAGACTATATGGAGTGGCGCGACAGACGCGTGGGCGTTCGTGCGACAGACACTGACGTCAGCGTCTGTCGGCCTCGCGCTGAGAAGGCGAGCGGCTTTGCGCTGCGACAGACACAGGACGGCGTCTGTCGGCCTCCCGTCAGACGCGTCTATCGGCCTGGAGCATGGTTTGGAGCTCTCTGTGTCGCATCTGTCGTAGCGACAGACACTGGTGGCTTCGCCGTGGGACGCGTCTATCACTGGGGAGTCGACCGTTAGAACGTTGAGCGTGCTAGACACGTGGCGTCGCACGGAGCGATGGACGCTGGGACAACGTCTGTCGGGTAGGCGACAGACGTGTCTGTTGCCCCAGAAATCCGCCCAATGAGGTTTCCAACGGCTCTATTCGTTTGTGGGCTTATAAATAGAAGTGGTGGCTGACCTTGGTAGGTGTTGAGCACCCTTGGGACTAGTGTCCATGCTTTGGGAGTGCTTGGAGAGCCTTTAACTCACTTGTGCTTGCAAGAGTGCGAATTGATTGCGAGTGAGTTGATTCTAGTGCGTTGCTTTGAGAGATTGCATCGAGTGGCACTAGGTGATCGTGTTGCAAGCCGGTGGTGCTTGTAACTCTTGAAGGTTGCCACCTCCTAGACGGCATGGTGGCTTGTGGCTCCGTCAAAGCTCGCAAGAAGATTGTGCGAGGCTCCGGAGAAGCTTTGTGAGGGGGATTGTGCTCACCCCGCGGGGATCGCGAAGAGCAACTCTAGTTGAGCGTGTCATTGAGCTACCACACTTGATGGTGGGTTCTTGCGGCGCCTTTTGAGAGGCTCAGTGTGTGATACCGATTAGCCGCCGTACCACGAAGTGTTGGTCGACACAACGGGGATGTAGCTTGGTGGGAACCAAGTGAACCTCGGGAGAAAAATCACTGTGTCAACATTGTTCTTCATTTTCTCGGTGGTTTGCCTTCGTGCAACACAAGCTTGTATTTACTTTCATATATGCTTGTGCTTGTGTAGTTGCTCTCGTAACTAGTTTGCTTGTGTAGCTTGCTAGTTGTCTTCTTGCTTGTGTAGCTAGAAGCTTCCCCTTGCGTGGCTAATTTGATTTGTGTAACCTTGTTAGTCACATTGCTTAGTTTGTGTAGCTAATTTGCGCTCTCTAATTTGGCATTGGTTGCCTTGTTATTGAGCATTGCTAGTGAGCTTATGAGCTTTGTGCTTTTACTTCACTAGTTGTGTAGGAGCTCCCTCGGTTGGCAAAGTACTAGTGCATAGGTTTGTGTGACCTTACTCTATAATTGATTAGGTGAGCTCTTGCTAAGCTTAGCACCTTAGTTGCTTAATTAGGATCTTTGCAAGGTGCTAGAGAACTTAGATAGAGGGGTATAGTCTTGACTAGACCGATAAGTTTAATTCTGCATTTATTTCGGTTAGCCAACGTGTTTAAGTTTGAGAAATAACTATTCACCCCCCTCTAGTCTGCAGGCCCGGCTCTAGGGGGAGGGTAGCCTGTGCGGCCGCCGGGGGCCCACGAAGCTAAGGGCCCAAGAGCATATAGATAATTAGTAGACATAATTTCCTATTTCTACTTAGAAAAAAGATATAATTTCCTATTTGGCATAAGCCCTCGAAAGCCTAACAAACATCAGGCCATGTCGTACCTTACCAATCCTATTCTACCGCACAGGTCGCGGATCGAGCGAGGAGATAGCATTTTGTTTTCCGCCGGTGCCGGAGCTTCCTCACGAACGCGCTATTCTCGTGAGGAGACGCTCACTCACCCAACGTTGGTCACCGACTCGCCGGCACACCGCATACCGGCGCTGCGGTGCCGCGACGGTGCGAGCTGTAACTACTTGCAAGGATGGCGAACAGCAGATGCAATCATAGTAAGCAACCCCAACACGCCAACCCATGGCCGATTCGTATTTTTCAATTTCAAATTTTTTACTTGGATCACTGAGAGCTAGCGCTAGGGTCATCACCGTATTGAAGCCTATTTTTTTCTTATTTCTTTAATTGTTTTGTGTATGTATTTTACCTGTATAGAGGTAGGGTTATAAAGTTCTAATTCAATCTATTTATTTAGATACTTTAGATGTTGCCTACGAAGCATTTGTCGGCCACTCACAAAAGCAAAATATTGAGAAGAATGTTTTGGACCACATCGATCTCTATATTGTTCTTGAAGATTTTACATCAAGAAATACCTAAAGACGGTTTTTTACAAGGCAGTGAATTCATTATATTTTTATTATCTGAGGTAATCATAATAGTTATTCCTCTTTTAATTTTTTGTTGTACTATCATTATCTTTTACAAACTAAATGCTACAAATTAACTTTTATTATTCGTACTATATATATTAATCTTTATATTAAGAAATTAGATTAACAGGCCCTTATCACCTTGCTTGCCTAAGGGCCCTTAAAATTATAGAGCCGGTCCTGCTAGTCCGCCATCTCGACCCTTCAACCGCTCCTAGTCCATCGGTACGGACCCACTTGACCTTCACCTTCGCCATCGACCACTGTCTCCAAGCTCCATATCTACGCACCACAAGCCAAGAAACATGTTGCACAACCCAAACTCATGACTTGTTAGTTTAGAAATTCAACCCAAAGCGCTACTCTTTGATAATCACTCATCATAAACCGAACCATATGGGTACCTATCGACCATGAGTTCGCAAAAACCACGAAAATTAAGCAAACAACGCATTCATATCACCTGAACGATCTGAATGGTGTTGAGAGAGTTGTCATTCCTAGGACGTGAGAAACAATGATGAGGACATGGCCGTGGCCGCTGGTGTCTCTCGCAGACAGCGAGACTGCGCGGCGCACAGCCGGCCTCGAGAAAGGCGTTGTGACGCTGAGGCTGATCACAGGAGAAGAGAAGAGGTCGACGGTGGTTGCCGATTGAGAAAGGATGCCGATGGCGATTGCGTGGTTGAGAAAGGATGCCGATGGCGATTGCGTGGTTGCGCATCTCGCTTATCAACTGCGAGTTTGTCCAGGGGTGTTTGGATTCCATAACTAAACTTTAGTTCCTATCACATCGGATGTTTAGATGTCAATTAGGACTAAACATGATCTAATTATAAAACTAATTGCATAAGTTGGCTAATTCATGAGTCGAATCTAATAAGCCTAATCGATTCATGGTTAGCACATGTTTACTGTAGCGTCACATGGGCTAATCATGGATTAATTAGGCTTAATAGATTCGTCTCGTGAATTAGCCGCAACTTATATGTAATAAGTTTTATAATTAGCTCATATTTACTTTTAATAATTAGCATCTAAACATTCGACGTGGTACGAACTAAAGTTTAGTCCTTGATCAAACGCACCTTACTAGAGCAGAATGTGTCAGGCGCCATTGTCCCCTCACGGCTTCACCCAGTCACCTCAAAAGCAACTGCAACTATTCTCATTTTGCCCCCCTCTTTTTATGTGTTTTTTTTCACATTATATTGTATGAAAATATTTTTATTTAATACGGCTGAATTACTGCATGGTTACACAAAATATAATAAACTAAATTCGCATGCAACTTAGCTAAATGACTTAGATAACTAGCAAAGTGCCCAGACACTCAACTATAATATAACTTCATACTCTCTCCGTCCTAAAATATAAGGAATTCAATCGTGTCTTAAGTCAAACTATAGTAACTTTGACCAAATTTGTAGAAAAACTATTGATATCTACCACAACAAAAAGATATAATATAAAATTATATTTGATAATGTATCTAATTAAGCTAATTTGAAGTCCTACTTATTTTTTTCTTTTCTATAAATTTTGTCAAACTTCGTATAGTTTGACTTAAGACAAACTGAATTCCTTATATTTAGGACAGAGAGAGTATTGTATTCTACACTCATTCTATCTGCCTCCTAAATTTATGCTTCATTAACATTTTTTAAACTAGTCCATTAGTTCGTGTGAGAATTTAAAAGATATATTGTTTAATACATCTGACAAATAAAAATTTATATTAAATTGTATGTTTTTCCATTGACATAATAGATACTTCGTTGTCTATATCGAATTATCATAAACTTATTAATTAATTTTTGTTGCAAGGGATTGATTTATATGCTTTTCATCCATATTCATATTTTAACTTTGCATGATACCTCTGTGTATTTTGAATATGCAATTAGTTTGAAACCTTGTGATTAACTATGGTGGCCCTCGTTGCATCACATATCATATAAAGTCATGAATCCAAATTTTGATATTTTAATTTTTTTGTTAACTGTTACAAATTTTTTGTTCTTAAGTTCAAACTCTTATGTTTACTGTATCTTTTGTTATCTCTTCTTTTTACAATAAGGATTTTAGGTCATAGAGTACGTTCTTAAATTCTACAATAAAATAAGAAATCATTTGAGACCCGCACCATGTCACTTAAGATAAGTGACAGAGCTAGAAGTGAGATCTCGGATGGGGTGGCAGTATTAACCTCAAGAGAATTTTAACACTTAAGACTTTTAATGATCAACTTTTTATTCTAATGTAATCCTAAAGGATCAAAAAATATAGCTGCCAATGGTCCCTCACACTTCTCAAGATGATTGAGTTTTTCTATCAGGGAGTCATATGTGCAATTATGGTTATACTGTCAATATAGACGTGCCAAATATTTGTTCAAAATATATAAATATATCTAAAGTAACAACCTACATAAATTATATGTCATGGTTACCAATATGGTTTTAAACAATTTGCTAATATCATTAGTATATGAGTTGTTAAGAAAATATTTTTTCTGTGATGAAAACTAACATATATATTTATTGCTCATGCATGATGGCATGACGTGTGTGCTTTACTTTAATCAAATATTAATATTGATAGAAGTGAATAATGTAGAAACATATACATGCTCTTGATTATTTGAATAACTTTTTAATAGAAGATGTTGCTATTTTTTTAGATGTAGCTTTGAGAGGATATTTATTTTTTTCTAATAATGAGATGACAATTGGGTTACGTAAATTATCTATCTAATAGGAGTACATGGGTAATTAGATGCAAATTTAGGTCTCCTTTCTTAATGGCATATGTGGGTAGTTTAAATATAGTCATGATTTACTTTACATTGTTTTACCCAATAGTAGAGGTGGGTAATTATTTAGAAAATAGAATAGATCCAATAGGTATTATTATAAACAATAGTGATCACCTTTGAAAATATATTTTCATATGCAATTTTTACTAAATCAACTGTCCTTGAAAATTGAATTATAAATATGGTTGACTTATTCAACCGTTCCTATAAATTATTCCATTTTCATGGACGGTTGGCATAAGATACCATTCCTAAAAATATAATTTCTAGAAGGTGGTTGTGTTAACTCAATCGTTCTTGAAAATAGGTTTAGAGGCGATTTATTAATTCAAGCTTTGAAAATTGATTTCTAGGGTCAAGCTGAACTTAAAGTTTTTATTATTATTATTTCTCCTGATTCGGCGTTTCCACATATCTGCCACATGTAATTTTTCACACGTGTTGTTTATCTGGTCCATGGAGATGGAGAATAGCATCAAAGCTAAAAGCTTGTGGAATAGGTAAGTCTTGGTTCATGCCTAAGTTGTAGACAAGTGTGGTGCGTCGTATAAGTGTGGTGAAGAAAATGAGCAAGCCACGGTGCTAAGAAACCATAGCGAGCTGCAGTTTGGCGTTAACCAAACACGTGGATAAAAATTGCGGTATGCCTAAGGCATGGTGTGGCACGCTTAGAACCTACACTTTCAAATATGCTAATACAATTCTGTGTGGGTTTTGGTTTTTGGAGGCGTCAGGAGGGGAAAAAAACAAGAAAGTTGGTGTGGCAAATAGGATGATACTCCTACAGGGCACTAGCATTATGATTGCCAACTTTTGTAACCTCTTGCTATATATAAACTGGAAACCACATTTTGGAGCTTCCCATGCATATTATCATCACAAGCGAGCACAAAAAGATCTTGTAGAGCAATATCGTTGTCTAGTTCAGGTACAGCAAAATCTGGTTGCATGAAACCTGAAAACCCACTACAACAGCATCCATCTGAGCTTTCCCTGATGGCATGAGGCTGGCTGACTGTCTGTCTGTCCAGCCCTGAAAAAAACACCTGCTCATCAGGAAATCTAGCTCATGGTCCAACTCCTTTGATCTGCTTGCAGCTTCTTCTCTTGCTCTGCAGTGAGTACGTACAAATCTGATGGCCGTTTAATTGTGATCATGCCGTGTCTCTGCCATCAGTGCTGCTCCTTCTTGCTGCCTGTTCAGGAAGGAACCAATGCAGTTTGCAGTTGCTCATGGCAGTTTCAGAGAAATTCAACCAGTGTGTGCATCAGATCAGTAGGCACCTTTCTTGAACCATGACCGGCGACCAGCTTGCCGTATCTGCTGCTCGTGGTTGTGCAGGAGCTCGTCGATGCGCCGGGGCTGTGACATCAGCGGCCCTGAGTAGTCCACCCTGTTCACCTTCCCCTTGTACATCTGAAAACAATAACAAAATCCCAAGATCATGCTTCAGAATAAGAGAAACAGAATTCAGAGTAGCAAGAAACTATGAAGGAGACAGCACTGCACTGCCAATCTGCAATGCTTGTGAGTTGTGAGCTGTGAGAGTGATACCTTTCCAGTCTTGAGCTGCTTGGCATCAAGTGTCTGCCTGAACCTGCTGTTGTAAGCTTCAGAGGCGCTGAAGGCGTCAGCGACCTGTGCCCACTGCTTGATCATCTCCTGCTTCCCCACCTCGTATGGTGCCGCTGCCGCTGCTGCTGCGCCAGCGGCGGCGGCGGAGGTGGTTCTTGCTCCGTCTCCTCCTCCGTTGCTGTTGTTGTTGGTCCCAGGCCCCTTGGAGCCGCTCCGCTTCGTCACAGCGGCTGCCGCCGTCGTGGCGTCGGGCCGGGGCTTCTTGGCCCAGGCGAAGCCGGTGGACGCGGCGAGCTGCACGGGGCCGGAGAGGGGTAGGCGGTCGACGACACGGGGCTGCTCCTTGAAGCTGCTGGACATGGTCCTGGCGCACGGCGCCGCGTGGTCGCCGTCGTCGTCGCCGCCGCCGCGCCGCTTGCTGATCGCCCGCACGGGCTCCAGGTCGACGAATAGCCGCGAGTCGCCGTCGTTCCTCGCCACCACCGCGCCCTTCTCGGCCACAACGGGCAGCGATTCCTGCGCAGCAATGTGGTCAGGTCAGCGGTGAACATTGAACAGAACACGCAGGCGAGCCCGTCTCCGACGGCGGCGCACCTCGGCGTGGACGTGGCTCTGGTTCGTGTCCTGCAGCTGCATGCTCTTGTGCCCCCTCGACAGCCGCTTCGCCGCCTCGCCGCCTTGGCTCCGGAGGTTGCTCCTCCTGGCAATGGCATGGCATCACTTCAGTATTGCAGCACAGGACAGGTGCACGCGGTGCCAGTGCAGTGCTCCGAGGAGGAAACGAGCAAGCAGATGGGCGATGGCCGCGTACCTTCTAGATTCTTCCCGGAACTTGGCGTCCATCTCCTTGTTGGGCGCGTACTTGGGCAGGCTCGCCGGCTCGCACGCGTACGGCGCCGTCGTGAAGTACTGACGGAGCAGCAACGCATGACAATTAGCAATTTGGAATGGAATCAGTTTCAGGGCACACGACGAACGAAGGCGCCGCACGAAATAAAGTTCGTCCTGGTACCTCGGCGTCGAGGGCGGCGGCGGCGGTGCCGCGGGCGGCGGGGTCGAGGGAGAGGAGCGTGGCGAGGAGGCGGAACGCGTGGTCGGGCATGGACGCGGCGAAGGTGTCCCGGAGTCGGCTCGGGTACGGTTGCTGCGGGCGGAAGACGGCGGCGTGAGAGATTCCCGAGCGGCGCCAGAAGTCGTCGGGCGGCGAGCCGCAGAGCTTGAAGATCTTGTGGATCTGCTCCACCTCGGTGCGTCCCTGCAGGACGGGCCGGCGCGCGTGCATCTCCGCGAAGACGCAGCCGGCACTCCAGAGGTCGACGGACGGCTCGTATGCCGTGGCGCCCAGGAGCAGCTCCGGCGGGCGGTACCAGAGCGTGACCACCCGGCTGGTGAGCGGCGCCGCCGACGCCGGGGAGAAGAGGTTCGCCAGCCCGAAGTCCGCCACCTTGAGCTCGCCGCCGTTGCTCACCAGCAGGTTGGCGCACTTGATGTCCCGGTGCATCACCCCGCGCGCGTGGCAGTGCGCCAGCCCCTCCAGCAGCTGCCGCATGTAGCACTTGATCTGCACGCACGAACGCCATGGCATCGCGCATCATCAGGCAATTGGATTGGATGGTGGCGACACTCATGCATGATCAAGAACTGACAGCATGGTCCCCACGATCGCGGCGTATGGCAATTCTGACAAGTTTGTCTGCGCGACGCAGACAAGCTAGTAATAACGAACGTACCTGGGACTCGGTGAAGGTGATGTCGGGGGAGGAGTTGAGGCCGGCGAGGTCGTGCTCGAGGTACTCGAAGACGAGGTAGATGGAGGAGGAGGAGCGGGAGGTGATGAGTCCCTCGAGTCCGACGACGTTGGGGTGGCCGCGGAGGCGGCGGAGGATGAGGATCTCCCGCGCCATGAACCGCACGCTCTCGGGCTCCACGCTGTCGAACCGGACCTTCTTGAGCGCCACCAGCCGCCCCGTGGCGAGCTCCCGAGCCCGGAACACGCTGCTGTACGTGCCCTGCCCTACCTTCTCCAGCTTCTCGAAGCTCTCGGCGCGGAGCGGCACCCAGCCGTGCACGGCCTCGGCGGCCACCGCGCTCAGCCACGACGGCCACCCGGCCGCCGCCTGCTCGCCCTCGACGCACCGCCGGACGTTCCCCAGCCGCACCGTTGCTGTCGCCGTGGCCGCCGCCGCCGCAGCCTCCCTCCCCGACCGCCGCCGCCGCTCGTTGTCGTCGTCGTCGTTGTCGAACGCCTCCAGCCGCACGGGCCGGCTCCATATCGACAGCGCCGACGACGAGCCCCCCAGTTCCGCCGACGCCGACGCGCTGCGGGACATGTTGTAGGAGCAAGACGACACGTCGTACGACGGCGAGGACACCGCCCCTTGCCTCGACGCCGCGCACCCCATGTCTGCCGCCGCCCCCGCCGCGGAACGGCGGGCCAAGCACCTGCTTACGACTCCACGGAGGCGGGAGACCGGAAACAGAGGAGGAGGAGCAAGAACACAGAGGAGGGAAGGGGACGGGAGGTTGTCCGTCTCCTCTCTCTCCTCCTGTGCTCTGTTCTGTTGTGTTCTGGCTCCCCGGGCGATCAGCTTTCCAGCCCCTGCGTCCACAAGCAATGCGAGCTGCGGCTAAAGATAGCAAGGAAGGAGATGGCAGGCCATGGCCGATTGCTCCAGCTGCCTGCCTTTAATTGGTGCTCAATCTGTCCTACCCTTTTGCTTTAATTCCTGTGCTGGTCTTGAGCTGGGGAGCAAGTGCACTCCACTCCTCTCACTCTTCTCTTCTCTGCTCTGTGCTGCTGCTGGCCTCCTAAAGCCTAAATATGCATGACAGAGGTTAGAAGATTAGGGGCCTTTGGTTAAGTGCAACAACCTCTCTATGTCAGAGATCAACAAAGAACAGGTGCAGCAGATCCAAAAAAAAAAGCTGCTTTTGATAGTGTTTTGCGTAAATTTCAGATGATTTTGATTGTGGAATTGGTTTTGATTCGATTTTTTTTTGTTTGAGAAAAGAAAGATGCAAGGGTCAAAGAATACATTTGTTTTGGGGGTGGGTACACGGGCAAAGGAAGGAATTGTCGAATTGATGCGCGCGCAAGAACAGGGCGCACCAATGTGGTGTCCTGGTTTTGGGCGGGGAAATGTTCTTGTGATAATATTTATGGCATGGCACTAGGGCAGTATGGGCATGCTGTACTAGCCGTTTGTATTTAAAAACCCTACCACCTTGTTCTCTCCTTCTTCGATTGGGCCCTGTTTAGATTCCAAATTTTCTCCTAAATTTTACTATGCAAAAAAAAGATTCCCCGTCACATCAAAATGTTGGCACATGCATGGAGTACTAAATTTAGATGAAATTAAAAACTAATTGCACAATTTTGTTATACTTTACGAGACGAACATTTTGAGCCTAATTAATCAATGTTTGGACAATTATTACCAAATAAAAACAAAATTGCTACAGTACCCGGGGCACTGTTTATGCCCGAATTCAGGCTCGAATTCGGGCATCTAAACAGGCCCTTGTTAAATTTTGGAGTCAAGTAGTACCCATTCATTCTTAATTAATGGTTTAGTGCTGTTTGTGATGATGTGGTTGATGAAAAGATTAGCACATGAGCAAAGGTGGCTTGTTTGGGAGGAACATGACATCAAGTGGTTAACAAAACAACCATAATAAACATGATAAAAGTAGCGATCTAGCACTTTTGACTTCGCATTTTTCTTCTTTTCGCTTTTGGTTTTCGCGTGTTTGGAGAAAGGGATATATGCTCACACGATGTGTATGGTTGTTGCCCCACCCCCCACCAATCCCATTTTCATGAGATTCAAATGGAGGACAGCGATTGGAGGGATTGTTTGACTATTTTGATTGTGGACATTTAGTGAGAATGTTTATGATAGGGACCGTTGCTCGATGCTGAGTTAAGCTTAGGCCCCATTTTTGTTTGGTGCTTAGGTCCCATTTTTGTTTGCTGCAGTTATGCTTGTTTTCATGTCTGTGGACTGTGTGCCTTGTACTTGTTTTAGAATTACTGATCGCAGGGGCGGACAATTTGCTAAAGTGAAAGTTTTTACCTTAAAATTGTCTCTGTATTCCATTTTTTTCTTCTTCTTTTGAACACTATGTATCTCTGTATTCCAAATAAGATCTGAAATTTATGGGAACCTACTACACAATGCAGTGCACGCTCAACTAGGAGTGAATCATGATGAATGCATTGCAAGGACTCTATGCATGATGGTTGGTTAGCTAGCCAGGCAGTTCATATTCATTCTTTCTGTAGAAAAGGAATGCATTTGGCCTTGACTCCCATTTACAATCTCGTCCTTGCTCCATGCCTTGCAGAAAGGTACAAAGTAAATGGCCCCATTGTCATATACTGCATAGAGGTGTACATAGGACCAGACAGTGACTCATCCATGAGAAATTTCTCACAGGTTAAAAGAGAAGAAAAGGCGTGTGAGACAGAAAAGAAATTCAGCAAGGCAAAAGTCCACTCATCGTAGGTAGTGGATTGGCAATCCTTTTGAGGAGGTCTCCTCTTTTGTGGTTTGTGTTATGTGCCTGCTGTTCTTGCTCTAAGCACAAGTGTCTTTTTGTGAAATGGTGGCGGTGAACACAGGCTGAGAGAGTGACAGATGGGTCGTCCGGCTAAGCTGCACATGATGGGGCCCGATTGTCTGTCACTCTATGTAAAGGTATTCCTTAAAGAGATCATCACTCGTAGAAGTGCCTTTTGTGCAACGTGGATCCACAGGGCAATTGCATGGGGAGATAGGATCATAGGATGATCTTTCCTGCTTTGTGCCATGCTTTGGTGCTCACATATCTTGCTTGCAACCTTTGACGCAAGATACGAACGATCATGTTGCTCCTCTTTTGGTTGCGGCAAGTTGAGTGTCTGTAACTCTTGTATTAAACCATCATCGTTTACCATGTCAAAAATTCAGAATTGTCTATGCAAGTTAATTGTGAAAATCCTAAAGTTATCACTGATATTTTGTGCCGCATCATATATATGTCTTTGTGCTTCTTGTGGGCAGAACAAAAAATTCAAAGCAAAGCAAATGCAAACTGATGAATATGGATTCTGTGCAAAAAGTACTTAGCTCAACCCCGCCGAATATTTCCTTTCGCCGAAACTTAGTGGGAACGAACCTAAGGGATTGGCATAGAATTGTTGCTTCTATGCAAGATATGAACTTACAGGGGAAAATGATACTTTTGTCTGGGCGCTACATTCATCAGGAAGCTTTTCTATCAAATCTATGTATGCTGTGTTGATTAACAATGGGTTAGGGTATCACAGGAAATATGGCAACTTAAAATTCCATCAAGAATTAAATTACTTTTGTGGTACCTAAAAAAAGGTGTGACCTTAACTAAAGATAATCTTCCTCGACGAAATTGGAATGGTGACACGAGTTGTTGCTTTTGTCACTCTTCAGAAGCAATGCAACACCTTTTTTTGGATTGCTCGCATGCTAAATTCTTGTGGCGTGCTTGTCGGTACCAATAGTATAGGGGTACCCACATTTAACGATAATAAAAACTAAAACGATTAAGTCACGATAAAGCACAGCCCACTACGTGCGATAGGTCCGCCTCGTACGAGGCCGGCTCGACGAAATGCCTCGACCGCGCCCCGTCTCCGACTCGTACGAGGCCCCCTCGACGGGAGGCCTCGACCGCGTTCCGACCCGCACGGGGCTCGACCGCCCCGGGCGTTCCGACTCGCGCGAGCCCGGGTCGAGGCGCTCGACCCCCTCAGTCTCCACCTACCACGGGACGAAAAGTCAAAGCATTTAATGCAACCTACCAACCACCACCTACCGGCATGGCCACGGCCTGGGTCGACGTGGGAACAATACCTGTGTCAGTTTTCACTGTTTTACCGCCCATCCCGTGATGGGAGGTGAAAAACGTCACTATACCCACCATGCCTCATCCTGTGCGTCACTATTAACCCTCGAGGGAGGATACGACAAGGCCCGTATGCCGTAATTCCGGGGATTCGGACTTATCCGTTCGGCCTCGACCCTACCTCGACCCGACCTCGACCACCGACACGGCGCAACAAGGAAGAAAGGACGGTATGGCACGGCGCTCCGGGTCATTTCGGCACCTCACCTTCTACGACATCACGTGCCCAGGGATGGCCTCCCACTTCTAGGGCACGTCGCTACAGTCACCTTAACAGGGATCGACAAAACATCATTTCAAGGCTCCCCGTTGTCTTGGCCTCCTCTCGCCCTATAAAAAGGGGGAGGCCGGGGCTTCAGGAGGGGAGAGAGGGGGAACGAAAAGCAGACATCAGACGAACAGCTAGCCACACGCAACATAGCGACCAACATCTCAAGCAATCATCTTGTACTCTCTCTTTTCCCTTTTGAGACTTGGGCTCGACACCCTCTCTCGCAAGCTTGTAACCCCTACACAAGCACCTCGGTGCAAGGAAATACAAATCTCTCTCACCCCCGCTGGACGTAGGGCCTTCTTTTGCCCGAACCAGGATAAACCCCCGTGTGTTTTCCTTGCATCACCATCCAGGAAAGGGACACGCAGCATTTTACTCGTTGGTTTAGGACCCCCCGGGGTCCGAACACCGACAGTTGGCGCGCCAGGTAGGGGAACGCTGCGTGCTAACGTCGCTTTCCCCGCCTTTTTCCTGGATGGCTGACCCCGAACGCCCTATCCCGTTGGCCACGGTGATCTGGTTCGGGAGTTTGGAGTTCATGTCGCTCGGCTATGGCTACGATATGGTCCTGCTCCCGCCAAGACACCCTACCGACGAGGATTACGAGCTCTCCCAGCCTGGGGGAGCAATCCGCCGGTACCGTCGCTCCAGGCTGGCGCGAGCCGCTCGGCGGCGGCGAGCCCGACGCAACCATCGTCTCCACCTCACGGAGGGCAATGGGGTTCCCCGATTCGGCGCTTCCCAGTCAGACGCCGGCCCGGATTTTCTCGTGGAAAGTCTGGGCAGGATGGGCCTGGCCGAGGACAGCATGCCAGCAGAAAACCCCGCCGCTCCTCCGCCTGGTGCGACGTCGCTGCCCCGTACCTCCCTCCCGGCGTGGGCGGCAACACCACCTTCGCCGTTTTCGTTCGGGCTAGTTCCGGTTGCCCAGGCGTACGCTTCTTCTGCGGGCACTTGCATGAGTGCTTATGAGGAACTCCCTGGGCACCACCTACGCTCCACCCTTGACCTCGTCGCGTCCACGCCGGCTTCTGATTACCTGGACTCTACTGAGGCGCCAGGAACAGAACCCCGTGTGGCCGCTTCCCCACGCCGCAACCCCGGTAGCGGCCCGCAACGACCATATATCCCCCCGTCATACTATTATTTCGGCGCCCCTGACTCCGACTCGGCTGATGACACCTACGATCCGACCCGCGAGTGCTTCAACGTCGATGTTGAAGGTGCGTCGGATTCGCAGGAAGAACAGCCGGTCGGAGGAAGGCACACGCCCCCTCATGACGGGCACCCTGCCGGGCAAGGCGAGGCTCAGCTCCTTGCGGATCAGGGGGCGCAGCTCGACCAAATCCGTGAGTTGCGGGAGAGGCTCGACGAGGAACGAGAAAATCTGCGTCTACTCCAACAAACTCTCGAGCATGAGCGTGCGGAACGCGTACTTGGCGGGAGAGCTCGCGAAAGAGCTCGCGACGTCAACCGTCGCATCGACGAGGACCGGATAACCGATCCCCCGGTCTTCGCTCGAGCCAGCCAGAACGTCGTCGCCGCCGCCATGCTCCTCCGCAACATGCTCGAGCCATCAAATTCCGAAGCGCGCCGGGCTCGAGATGAGATCCGAGAACTCCTGGAGACCGCTGCCCTGCAGCAGGCCGAGAGCTCTGCCTCGAGGCGACGCGAGCCCGCCTCGGAGCGGCTCGCGGAGCCCTCTCGACAGGAGAGAGAGACCTCGGTTCATCCCGAACCTGCCCGACGGATCCGGATGGTTCCCGCCCCCGAGCCCGTCGCTCATGACCAGGAACCTCGGGACACCCGTGGCAACATCGTCAAGCGCCGCACGCGCAAGCACGGAGACGGTGTGGCTCGGGGTTACCACGTGCACAGGGGTGGGCGTTACGACAGCTCGGAGGATCGCAGTCCTTCACCCGAGCCTCCGGGCCCTCGGGTTTTCAGTAAGGCTATCCGTGAGACGTTACTCCCCGCACGGTTCCGCCCTCCCACGACTCTTGCCAAGTACAACGGCGAGACCAAACCCGAACTTTGGCTCGCCGACTTCCGCTTGGCATGTCAGCTGGGCGGGGCCACCGACGACCGAGTCATCATCCGACAACTCCCCCTGTTCCTCTCCGACACCGCTCGAGCCTGGCTCGAGGACCTGCCACCCCAACAGATCCACGATTGGGGTGATCTCGTAAGGGTGTTCGAAGGAAACTTCAAGGGAACTTACATGCGCCCCGGCAACTCGTGGGACCTCCGGAGTTGCAAGCAGAAGCCAGGTGAATCCCTCCGGGATTACATTCGGCGTTTCTCCAGGCAACGCACCGAGCTCCCCAATGTCACCGACTCTGATGTGATCATGGCTTTCCTCTCGGGCACCACTTGCAAGGAGTTGGTCCGAGAGTTAGGCCGTCACACCCCCCTCACTGCCAACGGGCTGATGGACATCGTCACCAACTTCGCCGCCGGCGAGGAGGCAGTTGGTGCCATCTTTGGCGGCGAGCAGGACACTGGGAAGCAGAAAGCCGACGATCCCGTGAGCTCCACCCGGGGCTCCAAAAGGAACAACCGCAAGAAGAAGAAGGGCCAGCAGGGCAAGCTCGAGGCCTCGGCCGACGAGCTTGTCGCTGCTACCGAACGCAAAAAGCCTCGAGGCCCCCCCGGCGGGGGCATCTTCGACAAAATGCTTAAAGAACCGTGCCCTTACCACAAGGGACCCACTAACCATAACCTCAAAGATTGTCATATGCTCCGCAGGTACTTCGAGGGCGCTGGCAACAAGACCACCGACAAGAAGGAAGACCCAAAGGGTGATGGCAAGGAGGAGGGATTCCCCGAGATCCACGATTGCTTTATGATCTACGAAGGACCCTCGACCCGCCTCTCAGCGCGCCAGCGCAAGCGAGAACGGCGTGAGGTCTTCTCCGTGCAAACGGCGGTCCCTCGCTTCCTTGACTGGTCCGCGGTGGCCATCACTTTCGACCGTGATGATCATCCGGACTACATCCCCAACCCGGGGGTCTACCCACTTGTCGTTGATCCCGTCATCGCCAACACGCGCCTCACCAAGGTACTCATGGACGGCGAAAGCAGCCTCAACATCATCTACTCCCAAACCCTCGACCTCCTGGGGGTCGAGAGGGCGCGCCTGCAACCTAGCGTCGGGGGTTTCCACGGAGTCGTGCCAGGGAAGCGGGCAGAACCCCTCGGACGGGTCGATCTGCCCGTTTGTTTTGGCACACCGGCCAACTTCAGGAAGGAGACCCTCACCTTCGAAGTGGTCGGATTCCGTGGGACATACCACGCCATCCTCGGGCGCCCGTGCTACGCCAAGTTCATGGCCGTGCCAAACTACACCTACCTCAAGCTCAAGATGCCCGGCCCAAACGGCGTCATCACAGTGGGGCCCTCATACGAACATGCCTACGAGTGCGACGTCGAGTGCGTCGAACACGGCGAGGCGGTTTTGGAATCGGCAACCTTGGCCGCAGACCTCGACGGTCTCGCCAACGAGATTCCCGATCCGAAACGCCACGCCGGCAGCTTCGAGCCCGCGGAGGACGTCAAGCTTGTGCCCCTCGACCCCGCTGATCCCAACGGGAAGGCGCTGAACGTCAGCGCCACCCTCGACCCGAAATAGGAAGCCGTGCTCGTCGACTTTCTCCGCGCAAATGTCGACATTTTTGCGTGGAGTCCCTCGGATATGCCGGGCATACCCAGGGAAGTCGCCGAGCACGCCTTGGAGATCCGGGCCGGGTCCAAACCGGTGAAGCAACGCCTGCGCCGCTTCGACGAGGAGAAGCGCAGGGTCATCGGCGAAGAGATCCACAAGCTACTAGAGGCCGGGTTCATCAAGGAGGTTCACCATCCCGAGTGGCTAGCTAATCCTGTATTAGTTAAGAAAAAGAGTGGGAAGTGGAGGATGTGTGTAGACTATACTAGTTTAAATAAAGCATGTCCGAAAGTTCCCTTTCCTTTGCCACGCATTGATCAAATCGTTGATTCAACTGCGGGATGTGAAACTCTTTCGTTCTTAGACGCCTACTCCGGTTACCATCAGATAAAAATGAAGGAGTCCGATCAGCTCGCGACTTCATTCATCACCCCTTTCGGCATGTATTGCTACGTCACGATGCCCTTCGGTCTCCGGAACGCAGGGGCAACGTACCAGCGATGCATGCAGCACGTTTTCGGAGAGCACATTGGACCAACCATCGAGGCATACGTTGATGACATCGTAGTCAAGACCAGGCAAGCCGATAATCTAGTAAATGACCTCGATGTCGCCTTCAAATGCCTTCGGGTAAAGAATATCAAGCTCAATCCAGAAAAGTGCGTTTTTGGCGTCCCCAGAGGGATGCTTTTGGGGTTCATCGTGTCCAAGCGAGGCATCGAGGCCAATCCAGAAAAAATCTCTGCGATAACCAAGATGGCCCCCATCCGAGATCTGAAAGGCGTACAGAGGGTCACGGGCTGCTTAGCGGCGCTCAGCCGTTTCATTTCGCGCCTCGGTGAAAAAGCGCTCCCTCTGTACCGCCTCTTGAAGAAATCGGAGCATTTTTCCTGGACCCTCGAGGCTGAGGAAGCCCTCACCAAACTCAAAGTCACACTCTCTAATTCGCCATTTCTCGTCCCTCCGACCCCAGGAGAGCCGCTCCTACTTTATGTCGCCGCGACATCACAAGTAGTCAGCGCAGTCCTGGTCGTCGAACGGGCCGAGGAAGCTCATGCCTTGCCCGTCCAAAGGCCGGTCTATTTCATTAGTGAAGTGCTCTCAGAAACCAAGGTCCGTTACCCTCAAATCCAGAAACTGCTTTATGCTGTCATCTTGACACGGCGCAAGCTCCGACACTACTTTGAGGGCCACCCAGTTACTGTGGTTTCTTCTTTCCCCCTGGGAGAGATAGCCCAGAACCGGGAAGCCACGGGTAGGATCGCCAAGTGGGCGGTCGAGCTCATGGGCGAGACCCTATCCTATGCGCCGCGCAAAGCCATAAAGTCACAAGTGTTGGTAGATTTCTTGGCTGAATGGACCGACACCCAGCTCCCTCCCACACAGCTCCAGGCCGAGCTCTGGACCATGTACTTCGATGGGTCTTTGATGAAAACAGGAGCAGGCGCGGGCTTGCTCTTCGTCTCACCCCTCGGGGTTCACATGCGCTACGTTATCCGGCTCCATTTCCCTGCATCCAACAACATCGTCGAATACGAGGCACTCGTCACGGGGCTAAGAATCGCCATCGAGCTCGGGGTCCGACACCTTGATGTTCGAGGTGACTCCCAGCTAGTGATCGATCAAGTCATGAAGAGCTCGAGCTGCCGCGACCCCAAGATGGAAGCCTACTGCCAAGAGGTACGACGCCTCGAGGACAAGTTTCATGGCCTCGAGCTCAACCACATAGCACGCAAGTATAATGAGGCCGCCGATGAACTCGCAAAAATCGCGTCAAGTCGAACTACGGTCCCTCCCGACGTTTTCGCAAAAGATCTCCAACGACCGTCTGTCGACCTTGGGTCAGACGGAGGGGTCGACGGGACGTCGATCGACCCCCCACCCGAGGCAGAGGCCCCCTCGACCGGGGCTGAAGCCCTACAGGTGGAGGAATCGACCCCACCATCTGACATTGAGCCTGATTGGCGCGCGCCGTACCTCGACTATCTTATCCAAGGGGACCTCCCCTCGAGTAAGACCAAGGCTCGACGGATCGCTCGACGGGCCAAAACCTTTGTGATCATTGGTGACAGTAGGGAGCTGTACCGCCGCAGCCCTACGGGCATTCTCCAACGTTGCATCACAAACAAGGAAGGCAGGGACCTGCTCAACGACCTGCACTCGGGGGCTTGCGGTCACCACGCTGCACCTCGAACCCTCGTCGGGAACGCCTTTAGACAAGGGTTCTATTGGCCGACCGCGGTCTCCGACGCCGTCAAACTAGTACGCTCCTGCGAAGGTTGTCAGTACTATGCAAGGCAGACTCACCTCCCGGCACATGCTCTACAAACCATTCCCATCACGTGGCCGTTTGCCGTTTGGGGGCTCGACCTCGTCGGACCGCTGAAAAGAACTACTGGTGGCTTCACCCATTTGCTTGTTGCAATCGACAAGTTTTCCAAGTGGATCGAGGCTCGTCCCATCACCAGTGTTAGGTCCGAACAAGCTGTGATTTTCTTTACCGACATCGTCCATCGATTTGGGGTTCCAAACTGCATTATCACTGACAACGGCACCCAGTTCACTGGTAAAAAGTTTCTAGATTTCTGTGACCACCATCACATTCGCGTGCTCTGGTCGGCCGTAGCTCATCCAAAAACGAACGGCCAAGTAGAGCGTGCCAATGGCATGCTCCTACAAGGCCTGAAACCCAGAATTTTCGACAAGCTAAACAAGCACGGCAAAAGATGGGCCGCCGAGCTACCCTCGGTCCTGTGGAGCCTGAGAACAACGCCGAGTCGAGCCACGGGGTTCACTCCGTTCTTCTTAGTCTACGGGTCCGAGGCTATGCTTCCGACTGATATAGAATACGGATCCCCAAGGTTAAAAGCCTACAACGAAAGAAACAACGACGCCGCAAGAGAGGACGCCCTCGACCAGCTCGAGGAAGCCCGAGACGTGGCTTTGTTGCATTCTGCCAGGTACCAGCAGGGTCTCCGACGCTACCACGACAGACACATACGCAGGCGCGACCTCAACGTCGGCGATTTGGTGCTACGCCGGAACCAGAACACCAAGGGACGCCACAAGCTCACGCCACCATGGGAAGGACCGTACATTATCGCGGAAGTACTAAAGCCGGGCACCTACAAGCTATCCAACGAGAAGGGCGAAATCTTCACCAACGCTTGGAACATTGAACAGCTACGTCGCTTTTTTCCTTAGAAAGCCTCGAGGCCTTGTATTTCCTTTTTCATCAATAAAGAATACAGCAACGTTCAAACTTTCGTTTCACAATGAGGAAGGATCGACTCTGCACTCCTAGAATCGACCCTCCCTCGGGGGCTACAAGGGGGGAACCCCCCAGTCCCTGAAAAAACTTGTACTCTCTTTTAAATTTAAGAACCGCTTTTCCGATCGACTTCGCTGAAAGAGCACCCTAAGGTTCGAAAGGGCCCTCGAGCCAGGAGTATCACCTAAGCTTCCGAGGCTACGGTACCTCCACTCACCCCTCATGCCTTCTAGGGGCACGACCGCACGCTAAGTAGGTCTTATAACGGTTCCTAACTTTGAAAGAGAGCAGCACACTCCCTGCCGCTTAGGTCAGGTTCTCACGCGATCTGCGAGGCCGCAAGAGCACCCTGAAGCTCGAGGGCAGTCGAGCCGCGAGATCACTTACGCCCCCGAGGCTACGGTACCTCCACTCGCTCCCTACGCCAAAGGGCGCGACTGCGTGTTAAGTAAATCGTACGAGAACACAACCCAAGCCGAAAGGGAAAAAAGGCTCGAATAAAACTAGATTCGTCACGAACTAGTTTAAGTTTTGAGTCCTTAAGGCCCCTGAGGCCACCACGACCAAAATTCAAAATAACTAACTACACGGGCCTCCATGCCCAGATTTGGCTCACAGGCCTTCGTCGTCAGCGGGCGGCACCACCTCGGGCTCAAAGAGCGAGGCCAGACGGCTCCCAGGCCCCTCCGCGGCTTCGATCAGATCCAAGCAAGCGTCCGCGTTCTCCGCATCCGTCCGCTCCGGGTCTGTGATGAAGCCGTCGGCGACGAGCTCCATGTCGAACACAAAGCCCGAGCGAACGACGGCCAGCGCCCTCTTTACGCCGTGGTGGAGGCTGTCCCGTATCTTCTCCCGGGCGAGGTGACCTAGCGCCGCTACCCGACGGACAAAGGAGTTCCCCGGAGCATCTTCTCCGGTGTCGACGTCGGGCTCGACCCCCAGACCGTCACACACCGAGGTGATCGCGCCCTGGAGCAGCTGGGTCCTCTGTGTCTCGGCTTCCAGGAGGCTCTGCAGGGAGTTCGCGGTCGAGTGGGCCTCCTGGTTCTCGCGCTCCAGCTCTGAAATACAACAAGGCAGATTAGCACCTGACACGCCGCCTCAGCCACATAGCTGCTACGAGCTACTTACCTCCAACATGGGTCTTCAAACCCACGACCTCGTCGCGGAGCCCCCCGCACGTCCGCTCGAGCCCCAGGAGGGCGCTGTCCTTCTCGCGAACGGCCGCCTTCAGGGCCTCGATCTCTTGGAGGGCGGTCTGGAGCGCCGCGTCCTTCTCCTGGACGGCCCCATTCAGCACCGAGACCTCGCCCTTCAGCGCGCCAAGCTGGGCTGTCACCTGCCCGATTTGGACGTTGAGGGCGTCCCGCTGACGGCCAACCTGGGAGACGTCCTCCTCGAGCTCCTTGACCCGCGCCAACAGGGGCTCGAGGTCTCGGCGGGCCTGGGCAGCCTCTTCCCGGGCCTTGTCCGCCTCGGTGCGCATCGAGGCTTCAGCCGCCCATGCCTGGATCGCCTCTTCCTTCACCGTCGAGTAGGCGGTGCGCAGTTCCGCCATCTCAGCGGACCGATCGGCGAGCCTCTTTTGAGTCTCCTCGACCAGGGCCCGTTGCCGGGACAGCGACGCCCACACACCGCTCTCACCCCGGATGAAGAGCGACTTTCGGCGGGAGGTCTCCTTGAGTTCCTAATTCAAGGAAAACCAAAAAGCATAATGAATCCAAAGGAAAAAGACACAAAGAGCCACGGAATAAGCCGACAAATTAATCATACCTCGGTGGCATCCAGCATGCCCCGCGAAACGGCGTCGGACGCCACGCTGAGCAGCCGAGCGAGATGCCGGCGGACGCCCTCGAGGTACTGCCAGCGGTGGACCTCATCCCTGTCGTTCAGGATGAGGATGGGCTCGCCGTCGAGGTTCGCGGCATCCTTGAACTGAAGGGGCGGCCCTCCCCACCTCGGGATCTCCTCCTCGGCCCGCGCTATCGCCATCGCGGCGAAGTCTGGCCACGACGACGACGGCGCAGCCGGGGCACCTCCCAGCCCAGTCGAAGGGCCGGCCTCGTTGCCCTCGCCCGCCACTCCGACAGGGGCCGAGGCTTCAGCCCGGCTCGTGGTCTCGCCCTCCTCGGCCCCCACTATCTCTTTTCCCTTGTCCAGGGGGGCGTCGTCGAGGATAACGACCACGGGCGCCCGCCCCTCGGCGGTGACCGGCCCCTCGGCAACCAGCGCCTCCGGAGCTGGCACCTCCGCCGTCGACGCCTCTGGGGCAGGTACCTCGCCCGACGGCGGCTCGGAAGCCGGCGCTCCGACCGCCGGTGCCCTCGCGACCGGCACCTCAACCTCCGGCGCCGCCGCCTCCGGGGCTCCGGCAGAAGCCTCGACGGCCCCGCCCTCCGTCATGCCCACCGGCTGCACCGGTAGGTCTTGCTGCGGCTGCGGCTCCCTCGCCGGCGTCACCTCCTGCTCCGGCGCCGGTGCAGCTCCCTCCGCGGTCGCTTCGGCGACCGCCCCCTCCGCGGCCACTTCCACGGTGGCCTCAGCCGAGGGCAGCGCCTTAGGCTCCGCCTCGACCGGGCCGGGCGCCACCATCCTTGCCGGCTCTGACCCCGCCACCGCAGGATCGGGGCCGGCAGCAGTCGAGGCACCCGCGGCCTCCCGCTGCCGACGGCGCTCCTTCGCAGCCTCGACCTCGCGGACCCAGGCCGCGTCCTGTTCTGCCGACCGGTTAAGGACGGCGGCGCTGGCTCGAAGGGACTTCACGGGGGTGGGCCCCATGGTCTCCGCCTTCCGTTTCAGCCTGAAAAATAAAGGATAAGTCGATCGACGAAATCAAAAGATAAGACAAGTCCCCTTCTGTTCAGAAACTTACCCAGAGATCGGCACCAGGGGCCTCGACCCCCCACGGTCCGAGCCGCTCGAGGTCGCAGGCGGTGGCCTCGCGGCAGCCCCACCCGCGGACCGGGCGCTCCTCGGGGCTCTCGCCGGCGCGCCGCTACGCGCTTTCTGCGCCTCCGAGGCCAACTGGCCTCGGGTCTTCACGCCCGACGAAGGCGCCGTCGACGACGATGTCGGCGCCCCCGCCCCCGTCCCCGCCTGAGCTTGCGGGGCCTGGGCTGGGGCAGGAGCCCCTGTCGACCCCTCTGGCTGGGTCCGGGGCGAGGCGGCCCCTCCCGCCGAGGGGCCCGCCTCCCTCTTTTCCTCCTCCTCCTTCTTCTTCTTCTTCTCCTCTTCCTCGTCGTCCTCCTCGACCTCCTCGACCACAACGACCGAGGAGGATGACCCCGCGAGGGGCTCCAGCAGAGGGCGGATGTCGGGGAGGTTCCCCAGCCCGGTCGCGGCCTCGTACCGCGACAAGGCGTCGTCATCCTCGCCGCTGCTGCCGTCGTCCTCTCCCGACATGGTCTCGGAGGGCGACGGCTCCAAAGGGAGCCCGTCGAGGGCCTGTTGGCGCCGGAGTTTCTTCCGCGCCTCCTTCTCCCTGGACTTCCGGGCCGCCCGCTTCTTGGTCGATTCCTTGACCGCCTTCTGCTTCGAGGCGTGCTCCCGTCGAGCGTCCCGAGCAGGTCGGTCCTCCGGAACCGGCGGTCGTGTCTCCCGCAGCGCCGATAGGTCCTGCGCAATGGCGTCGACCGGATTAGGGGAAGGTCTCAAAGACGAACCGAACTAAAAGACAAGCGTACTAAGGAACTTACCACGGGCTCGAACCCCTCAGTGGGCCTCATGGGGAGCCGGTCGGCTTCCTCCGCCTTGAAGGTCCCCACCATCCGGCGGGCTCGGCGAAGCCCCTCCTCGGGGGTGAGGGTCTCGTGCGACATCCGGCTCCCCTCCAAAGACGCCTCCGGGGTCATCTGGTCGAGGCGCAGGCGGCGTCGGCACAGCGGCATCACCCGACGGCGGTGAAACGCCGTCGCTACTGCCGCCGCCGTCAGGCCTCGAGCACGAAGCTTCTGCAGCGCCGCCAGCAACGGGTCCAGACGCGGCTTCTCGAAGTCGGGCACGCCGTACACCCAGTGGTCCTCCCGGGCGGTCAGCACGCGGCCGGTGTACCTCGGCAGCTGGTTGTCGTCGTTGCGGAGGTAGAACCAGCCCACGTGCCACCCGCTGTTCGAAGAGATGAGGCGCGCCGGGATGTACTGGTCCGTCCGGCTCGACCTCAACTGAAGGACGCAGCTCCCTACCCGCACTGCGTAGAAGGCGCCCTTCCCTCCCGCGTTCCGCGCGAAAAGCTCGGCCTTGAAAAGGTGGAGCCACAGGTTCCACTGCGGCTCCACCCCGAGGTATCCCTCGCAGACCGCCGCAAAGATGGCGGCCTGCGCGATGGCGTTGGGGGCGAGGTGGTGGAGCTCCACCCGGTAGTAGTGGAGAAGCGCCCGCATGAAGACCGACGACGGAATGCCGAACCCCCGCTCGTGGAAACTTACGAAGCTCACCACGTAGCCTTCCGGGGGGCCGGCTCCCGATGGGTCGACGGCGGCGCAATCCACTCCGGCCGCGACCGACTCGTCCTCGGCCGCAGCAACCCGTCCGCGACCAGCTCCTCCAGCTTCTTCTCCGTCACAGAAGAGGAGGCCCAGCCGTCGGTAGCAAGGAATTGGCTCTTTCCAGCCATCAGCGCCGACGGGAAGGGAAAGTGTGGAGGAAAAGGCGGCGGCGGCGGCAATGCGGACGGGAGGCGCAAGGGGGCTAGGGTTTCCTGGGGCAAGAGGATGGCAGAAGCGCAAGAGACCGGAAGGAAGCACGGACCTCTGGGTCTTGCCTTTATAGGCCAGACGGAAGTTCAACGGCCGCGCGAAAAGGTAGGAACAGTTTCCCGTAATAAATGCGCTCACCTAACCGTCCTTCTCGCCTTACAGGAGCGGGGCACGTGGCCGTCCCCACGCAGTAACCAAACGCCACGCCGCCCACTACCGCGCCGATCTCGCCCTAAAAAGGCGCGCCTGGCTAAACGGGCGGGGCGAGATCCGCGGACGGATATTCCAAGATTCCGCTAACGGGCTCCGGGCCCGCTTTAAGTCTCGAGGGAACAGAGGCTGGCCCTCGACCTGGGTTCGGCAGCCGCCCTCGAGCAACAGAGCAAGGGACGACCAGGGATGCGCTCATACATGGCCAGAGCTCGAGCCACGCTCTCGAGGCACCCCAGGACGTATTCGAGGCCAGAGGACGAGGTCGAAGCAGGAATCCCCTCGGGGGAGGCATCGAGCCCTCGGATCCCGTCGAAGGGAACCAACATCCGCACGACCACTCCTTGGCATTTTTGAAGAGTGCCTCCGGGCCACAAGCCGACTCCTAACGACTGGAGCACGGACTCTCACTCGAATCTCCCCGCTAGCAGCTCACCGGAGATCGCCGGACTCGCCCAAACGGGGTAGTACGACGTTCCCCACCCCTCCTCTTCCTTTCCGAAGGAAGAGCGCGAGGGACGGACAACGAAAGACGGCAGGGACTCTGATCGACCTCGTGCGCGCGAGGCTCGGGGGCTCGGCCGCATCAACTACACCCTGATAAAATACAAACAAGACCTCGGAGGAGATTTTCTCAATACTCCACCGAGGCCTCGGGGGCTACACCCGGCGGGTGCGCTCGCGCGCCCCCACCGGAGAAGTACTGAGAACACCTAGGCATCCCTACTAAAAAAGATAAACGGCGCTATGACTCCAGTTCATCGGTAAAAAGCCTCAAGGAGAGTGAACGTACACTCACCTAAAGGCTCGGGGGCTACTGTCGGTACCAATAGTATAGGGGTACCCACATTTAACGATAATAAAAACTAAAACGATTAAGTCACGATAAAGCACAGCCCACTACGTGCGATAGGTCCGCCTCGTACGAGGCCGGCTCGACGAAATGCCTCGACCGCGCCCCGTCTCCGACTCGTACGAGGCCCCCTCGACGGGAGGCCTCGACCGCGTTCCGACCCGCACGGGACTCGACCGCCCCGGGCGTTCCGACTCGCGCGAGCCCGGGTCGAGGCGCTCGACCCCCTCAGTCTCCACCTACCACGGGATGAAAAGTCAAAGCATTTAATGCAACCTACCAACCACCACCTACCGGCATGGCCACGGCCTGGGTCGACGTGGGAACAATACCTGTGTCAGTTTTCACTGTTTTACCGCCCATCCCGTGATGGGAGGTGAAAAACGTCACTATACCCACCATGCCTCATCCTGTGCGTCACTATTAACCCTCGAGGGAGGATACGACAAGGCCCGTATGCCGTAATTCCGGGGATTCGGACTTATCCGTTCGGCCTCGACCCTACCTCGACCCGACCTCGACCACCGACACGGCGCAACAAGGAAGAAAGGACGGTATGGCACGGCGCTCCGGGTCATTTCGGCACCTCACCTTCTACGACATCACGTGCCCAGGGATGGCCTCCCACTTCTAGGGCACGTCGCTACAGTCACCTTAACAGGGATCGACAAAACATCATTTCAAGGCTCCCCGTTGTCTTGGCCTCCTCTCGCCCTATAAAAAGGGGGAGGCCGGGGCTTCAGGAGGGGAGAGAGGGGGAACGAAAAGCAGACATCAGACGAACAGCTAGCCACACGCAACATAGCGACCAACATCTCAAGCAATCATCTTGTACTCTCTCTTTTCCCTTTTGAGACTTGGGCTCGACACCCTCTCTCGCAAGCTTGTAACCCCTACACAAGCACCTCGGTGCAAGGAAATACAAATCTCTCTCACCCCCGCTGGACGTAGGGCCTTCTTTTGCCCGAACCAGGATAAACCCCCGTGTGTTTTCCTTGCATCACCATCCAGGAAAGGGACACGCAGCATTTTACTCGTTGGTTTAGGACCCCCCGGGGTCCGAACACCGACAGTGCTGTACATTTAATGTTTGGGATTTCATCTCCCCGTAGTATTGGAGACCTCTTTAATAGGTGGTCAAAGATAGGTGGGAACAAACATAATTTGTTGTTATTAACAGCAGCATCAACTTTATGTTGGGGAGTTTGGTTAACACGAAATGAGGTAGTTTTTGACAGATGCAGACCAAAATCTTTTTTGCAGATTCTTTTCAGGGGAACCCACTGGCTCCGTCAATGGGCAAGACTGCAGCGGCGTGATGATCCCCGGGACCAGCTGATTCTTGTAGGTCAGCATTTAGAGACATCAGTCTTGCATTTCTTCGGCTCCAATGGGTGGTTGTCTTTTAGATCTATTGGTCTCGCTTAGTCAAGTTTTATCTTTATTTCGTTGTTCATGTTCGAGAGTTGTAAGTTGTCGAACCTTTTTGCTAGTGTGCTGACCTACGGGTCGAACGTTGTAATAAGTGGCTTGATTCTATCGTTTGATAGATGAAGCCGGATATGAACTATCCTTTATCTAAAAAAAGAAACTGTAACAAGAAGACTATGGAGGCATGTAAATATTTTCAGATGCATCCCTGGTGCTTCCTGGTTGATATTCCTTTTCTGTGTTTGCATCTAGCAAAGCCTATTCTCATCTGTTATGGATCATACTAGTACCCCCTATATATAAATGGTTATGAAATTCTAAATCACTGCCAAAGAGGAAGGTTTTTTTTTCTGGTTAGCCATAAAAGACAGACTGAATACTAGAGAACTTCTAAAGAGGAAGCATATGGAGCTTCAAAGCTACAATTGTGTGCTCTGTCACTTAAATGTTGAGGAATCTCTCCAACATCTCTTCCTAGATTGTCCTTTTGCCATAGCCTGTTGGAATTTGTTGGGGCTAGCTTATCTCATTCAGCGGAATTTGATTGATTCAATTTTTCTGTTCAAGACTCAAATAAGCATGCCTTTCTTCATGGAAATCATCATTGCAATGTTTTGGGCCATATGGACTGCTAGAAATGATGTGATCTTTAGAAATCTTCACCATTTAGTCCAAGCTGCTAAAATTGTCTTCAAGCAAGAGCTAACCTGGGTTAAGCTCGGAGCTAAAAGAGATTTTGGTCTTCATCTTCAGTTATGGTTAGACAATGTTGTGTAATTTTGCTTATTTTCTTTGTTTCCTTTTATGTATCATGAAGATGTATTTGAGGATCCAAACTTTGCTTAAAATTTTAATAAAATTTCAGTAGGGGGCAACCCCACCTGTTTCCCTCAAAAAAAATTACTCAATAAGTCTTTTCATTGATCAAATTAGAAAGAGTGTTGATGCAACAGGCTAGCTCTAGCACTCTGTAAGCCTTTGCGTGGGCCCACCAGTCTACGGACCTTGCTTAAAACCTTTGGTTAATCACAATTCACAGACCGTGTGTGTCCATGAATGCTGTAAATCTGTAATCAGTGTAGCCGTAGCACAAGGATGGCTGCGGAAGCAATCCTGCTGCTGTCGTGCTGTATCCAGAACAGGCATATGGTTGTGGCATTTGCAGGCTTTGCTACCACTTGAGGATTGGTTATTGGAAAATCACTGTATTTGACTGATCTTCTTAATAGCAGGGTATTCGTCTCTGGACAAATTTCTTCTGGGGAAACTTTGATGGTCCATATCTACTAGAATTTATATGGGCTAGTGCCCATAAACCCATATGCAGAAATTCTAATAAATCTCAAAGATACATTACTTGTGTCCATAATTGGTTTTAATATTTAAACCCACTAGTAGAAGTAGAAGGTGCGTCATCGATAAGTACCATATTGCTAGTTAATATGAAGGTAGTGAATTCTCCTCCCTATATGTACCAAACCGCCTAGGAAAGGCGCACAAAATTACTAAATGGGATCTCCTATGTTTAGGAATTCCTAAGGTAGATCAGATCCCCCCTCCTCTCTGTTGCGCCCTTACCATAGAGGCTGAATAAGTTTTTTTTGAAGTGCTTTGCGCAACTACTCGCGTTCTTCACCATGGTCGCCTTTAGGCCAAAGACAACTAATGCTACCGTACTACTCGATCAGTCGTCAACAACATTGCTTCTCCACCAGCCATGATGACCAATCAACTCGGTCATTGTCGTGTGGATTGTTGCTACATCAAGTCATTGCACTGGTCGAGTTACTACACTGCATCAGCTAAGTTCGATTACATCAACGTAGTCTGTTAGACCCGAGTAATAGCATCGCCGGTGCCCCCGGCACCGGTCATGTTTAAGGGTACAATTTACTATACCACTCTATTATAGTTTATTTTTGTTACTACTACTACTACTGCTGCTGCTGCTACTGCTACCGCTGCTACCACTGCTACCACTACTACCACTGTAACACCTCAAGTGTTTAGCTCCATAATTGCATTGCATTTGCATAAGCATAAGCATGCATCATTCATGTTATTTTATGTAATGCAACAAATGTGATTGTTTTTAGAGCTTTGGTTTGGCTCACATCATGTGATACTTGGTAGTTGGTGTAACTAAAGGGTAGAGTAGCCAATTATGCCTCACAACATCTTAGTTATACTTAGGGTTACTCTTGGAGCAAGGTTCATGTTGATTAAAATCACTAAAATGCCCTCCAAGAGGTGGTTGACCACCATTTAGCCCTAGGATGCTCTAGTTTGACCAATTAAAAAGTCTAGCTTAGAGACCTTGCATGGAGGAGCACCCTTAAGCAAAGTTGTAGGGAATTTTATGGGGAACAAAAGTCTCAATATGACCATCTCATAAAACTGACCAGAACATACTCAAAAGTGGCCCACAAGTCAGCTAGAGGGGCTGCCTCAACACTTAGAATTTTTCTAAGTCTCCAAGTGTTCCTCCAGTTTTACTGTGGCCTACTTTAGGAGCTTGTAGTTTGCAAACCAGGCCAAACCAGCTTCCACTCATATTGACAAACTTGTAGTCCTCATGTAGCTCTACAACATTGCTAACATCAACCCTACCTGGTTCTCAATGGCTTAGGAGATCTAGTGTCAAGAAGTTAGGGTTTCAGTCGGCTTCAGTCACTGAAACCACGTTTCAGTTTCAAGGGGCACCACTTTGGAGCTTTATAGTTTCAAATCCAAGCCGAATTTGTTCTGGAGCCAATTAGCAAAGTTGTTGACCTCACGAAGCCCTACAATTTTTATGTTATCACCTGCTCCTAACTCGAACCGGTTTAGGAGATAATCAGTGCCAAACTCGCTATGTCAGTCGGTCATGAAAGGCTCGATTTCAGTCAACGAGCTCGAACACCGGCGTGTCGTGGTGCTCGGGCAGAAGAACGGCGACGCGTGGCGACCGAGCGCTGCCATGCCCTCCACGTCGCGAGCCCAGGCATGAGTTTGAACACCGAGCGGCCACCTCCACCCCCTCACTCGCGCTCATTCTCTTCTCCCTCCCTCTCGCTCTGGCCGGGCTCGCCGAGGCGGAAACCGGAGACACCATTGCCGCCGCAGCCGTCTCCGAGCTCTCGCGCACTCACCACCGCACCACCGCTCACCAGATCGCGTCCCTCCCTCCGCCTCACCGCCCCTACACCTCCTCGACCAGCTAGTAGAGTTGATTGAGCCCGAGGTGAGCCGCATTGTCACCTCCGCCCGCTCCCAAAAGCTCGCCGGAGCTCCGCCATGTTTGGTTCACCGTGACCAGCACCGCACCATAGTTCTCCGCCTGCCCTCACTCATGTTTCCTCCTCCCTGTCGCGTGTATATGCTAGGGTAAAGATGTTACCGCCATGAAAGCATCTAGGCCCCAAGGTTTGGTTTCGGCAATTGATGACAACGCTTTATTACCATGACTAACGTGTGTTTTGCAGAGACTTTGGTAAGTTAGGTCATGGAGGTTATAACTGCTTTGGGCACCATGGTATTCATGTCCCTTGATGGAAATCATTTCGGTTTTCAAAAGAGTGACGTCAAGATTAAGGACGGTTAGTTCCGGATGTTGAGGTGTTGAGATACATTCGGAATAGTCGTTAGGATCTTCGTTTTTCTCTTTTGGCCGTACTATAAAGGGGGGCATGAGCGGGTAGCTTGACCTAGGCGAGTCCTATGTTTAGGTGTGGTGCACACTTGTCAAACTAGGTGCTAGGCAGCTCTAGAATAGCTCAAAGTTCAGTTGGAAGCAACTTGGTTCAAGTTGCGACGCGTTTCGGAAAGTTTCGGGTCGTTTTCCCCTGACCGGACGCGGTCTTCGGCATGACCGGACGCGTCCGGTCAGTACTTAACCGCGACTAGGATTTGGCTCTGACGACCGGACGCGGTCCCTGCGCGGACCGGACACAGTGGTCAGAGGTCGACACGTGTCACTTGAGGGAAACACCCGATCGGACACGACCTGGGTGTGATCGGCGCGTCCGGTCACAGTCCAGTAAGGTCCAGAGACGACCGGACGCGTCCGGTCATCACCGATCGGACGCGGCCTCGCGTTCGGTGCGTTTACAGTAAGCTCCCTGCACGATCGGACGCGTCCGGTCACCTCTGACCGGCGCGTCCGGTCACTCAGTTGAAGTTTCAGATTTCGACCGTTACGAGCGACCGGCGCATCCGGTCACTTCGACCGGCGCGTCCGGTCAGCCCGTGTTTTGCTGAGTCAGCGTATAACGGTTCGTTTCGTCTGTGGGGTGTATAAATACATCCCCACCACCTCTTTTAGAGGTCTCTTGCTCATTTGATCAGCTGAGAAAACCTTTTAGAGTGCAAGGGAGTGCAAGAGCTCTAGTGAGGATAGAGATTTGAGAATCAAAGCTTGAGAGTTCCTCACTAGCCATTAGAGAGTAGCAAGTGTGCATCCACCTTCTCATTTGGGCTCGTTGTGGTCAAGTGAGAGTTCTAGCTTGTTACTCTTGGTGATCGCCATCACCTAGACGGCTTGGTGGTGATTGGGAGTTTGGTGATCATCCGGCGGAGCTTGTGGATGACCCAACTCATGTTATGAGTGGTTTTGGGTGATTCACCGCGACGGAGTGTCGAAGAATCAACCCGTAGAGAGCACTTGATCCTTGTGCGGATCAAGGGGGAGCTACACCCTTGCGCGGGTGCTCCAACGAGGACTAGTGGGGAGTGGCGACTCTCCGATACCTCAGAAAAACATCGCCGTGTTCCTTGCCCTTTACATTCAAGCATTTACATTCTCGTATTTACTTTCATTGCTTGATTTACATTCCTAGAATTGCCATGCTAGACTAGGATTGGAAACTAGGGTGCAAAACTTTTTTAACGGTAGACTCTCTAGGAACACAAGTAGGCACTAGGGGTGAATTCCGGCTTGTAGGATTTAATTCTTGCAATTAATTTTTAGAAAAGCCTAATTCACCCCCCCTCTTGGGCATCTTGATCCTTTCAATTGGTATCGGAGCCGTGTTGCTCCTAATTTAGGCTTTACCGCCTAGAGCAAGATTTCTAACAGGGAAGGACCACCTCCCACCTTTGAGGGGGATGATTTTCCATATTGGAAAATCTGCATGGAGGCGTATCTCGAAGCCATAGATGTTGGGTGTCTTAGAGCCGCAACCCAAGGGCTTCCCGCTATCAAGGATCCCGCAAACCCCATTGGTGACGAGGAGAAGTACGACCGGTGGAATGCAAAGGCCAAAAATACACTCTACCGGGGCTTAGGCAAAGATATCTTCAATCGTGTGCGTAATGCAAAGAACGCTCATGAATTGTGGGAAAATCTTTGTGCTCTCCATGAGGGAACTAAGAGTGAGCGTGAGGAACGCTATCACATTGCTTTAAAGAAAATTAATTCTTTTGAGATGCTTCTCAAAGAAAGTGCTAATGACATGTACACTCGCTTGAATGTTCTTGTAGAGGACCTCAATGCTCTTGGGATCACTCAAATGAGCCAATCGGATGTTGCAAGGAAGATCTTGAGTGTTCTTCCCGTTGAGAAGTATGGTCACATTGTCACCGTGCTTCACCAAAGTGATCTCTCCACTGCAACACCGACACAAGTATTGGGGAAGATCAATGCTCATGAGATGTACATGCACATCACTCCGGAAGAGGGCTCATCATCTTCCAAGAAGAAAGACTTGGCTTTCAAAGCTAGCCATGACAAGAAGAAGAAGAAGGGCCAAGCCATGATGGTGCAAGAAAGCTCAAGTGAAAGTGATGTCGATGATGAATCACTTGCACTCATGGTGAGAAAGACCACCAAGATGCTAAAGAAGCTCAACAAGAGTGGCATCAAGTTCGATGGCAAGAAAAAAAATTCTTCACAAGTAGCAAGAGAAAGCCCATCTCGGAGATGGATTGCTACAATTGTGGTGAACTTGGCCACTTAGCTCATCAATGCCCTAGACCACCAAAAGACAAGTACAAGAACAAGAACAAGGGCAAGAAAAATGATTCAAGTGATGAAGAAGAAGAGAAGAAGAAAAACAAGCCATACAAGAAGAAGGATGGCAAGAAGGAGTTCTACAAGAAGAAGAAGGGAGGAAAGGCATACATTGTTGGTGATTGGCTCACCGACATTGAATCATCTTGTGAGTCCTCCGAAGATGAGAGCAATGATGAGAAAGAGAAGGTTGTCGCTTTTGTGATGGGGCCATCATCTTCACCGACATCTTCATCACCACCTTCACCGCCTCTTTCACCATCATCGTCCACTACTCACCTATGCCTTATGGCCAAGGGTGAACGAAAGGTACAAAACCATGATAGTGATGATGATGATGATAGTGATAGTGATGATGAATATGACGCACCTTCTTATGATGAACTTGTAAAATTGCTAAACAAATACACTAAAATCATAAGAAGGACAAGAAATGAAAATGATGAACTTCAAAATGAAAATGAATCACTCTCATCAAAGCTTGAAAATGTTCAAAAGACTAGTGGTGAGCTTAGAGATCAAAATGAAGTTATGTCTTCTCATCTCAAGGAGCTCAAAACCTCTAATAAAGAGCTTAAAGATCAACATGATAAGCTTGAGAAGAAGCATGATGAGCTCATCACTAGACATAACTCTCTAAAAGACAAATACACTACATTAAAAATAGACTATGATAGTCTTGTGGTTGCTAATGAACTTACTCTTGAGACACATGATGCTACTAACAATGTTGTTAAGTGTGATATAGCTACATCATGTGATGACTTGATCATTGAAAGCATTGAGCAAGGTTCTAGTAGCAAAGGCAAGAGTGTGGTTGAGTCAAGAACTATGATGATTATGCCAAGATCAAGTGTGAGAATGAGAAGCTTGCAAATGAGAACAAGAAGCTTAAAGGTTTGATGGCTCTTGAGAAGCAAACAACAAATGAGTCACTCATTGAAGAGAACAAAAAGCTCAATCAAGAAAAAGAGCATCTCAAGACCGGTCTAAGCAAGTTCACAAGAGGTCAATATTTGCAAAGTGAGCTCCTCATGAACACCGTAATGAAGATGGATAGAAGTGGTATTGGGTACTTGGCAAATCAAGAGAAGAAGGCAAAAGCTCAACAACAACAAAGCAAGTCAAAGCCCAAGCCAAAGAGATGTGTTGAGTGTGGTCAAGAAGGTCACTTTGCTCATGAATGCAAAACTCCACCACCACAACCCTTGCCCAAGCATGCTAGACCCTTTGCCTTCAATGCTCATTACATGCTAAGAAAAGATTCAAATAGAAAGATGAAAGTCATGTTTTTGGGTCCCCCAAACAAGAATAGGCCAAAGAAAATATGGGTTGCCAAGTCACTAGTTGAGAAAGTCAAGGGCCCCTCTCAAGTTTGGGTCCCTAAACAAAAAGCTTGATCTCTTGTGTGTAGGTGAACTACAAGACCGGTGGATCTCATTGGGTTATTGATAGTGGTTGCACTCAACATATGACTGGTGATCCTCGTATGTTCACCTCCATTGAAGAGAAATGAGATATGTCAAGAGAAGATCACATTTGAGGATAATTCAAAGAGCAAAGTAAAGGGTATAGGCAAGATTGCAATATCAAATGATCACTCACTCTCAAATGTGCTCTATGTTGCTTCATTGAGTTTCAACTTATTATCCGTTGGGCAACTTTGTGACCTTGGCTTCCAATGCTTGTTCACACCAAATGAAGTGGAAGTTTCAAAGATAGATGACAAGCAAGTGATATTCAAAGGCTTTAGATACAACAATCTTTATCTTGTTGACTTCACCTCCGAAGATGCAAATTTGATGACATGTTTGTTCACCAAGACCTCACTTGGTTGGCTTTGGCATAGGAGGCTTGCACATGTTGGAATGAGCACTCTCAACAAGCTATTGAAGAAAGAACTAGTGAGAGGATTGAAGGATGTGAAGTTTGAAAAGGACAAACCTTGTAGTGCATGTCAAGCGGGCAAACAAGTTGCAAACACTCATCCAACCAAAGCTTTCATGTCAACTTCAAGAGTGCTAGAACTTCTACACATGGATTTGTTTGGGCCTACAACATACAAGAGCTTGGGTGGTAATCTCTATTGTCTTGTAACAGTGGATGACTACTCAAGGTATACATGGACTTTCTTCCTTCATGACAAATCCGAAGTGGCAAATTGCTTCAAGAAGTTTGCAAAGAGAGCTCAAAATGAATTTGAAGTCAAGATAAAGAAGATTAGAAGTGATAATGGCAAAGAGTTTGACAACACCAACATTGAAGCTTATTGTGATGAAATTGGAATCAAGCATGAGGTCTCTTCAACCTACACTCCTCAACAAAATGGTGTAGTTGAGAGAAAGAACCGGACTTTGATCACCCTTGCAAGAACAATGCTAGATGAGTACAACACTCCGGAAAAGTTTTGGGCCGAGGCAATCAACACCGCATGCTATGCTTCAAATCGCCTCTTCCTACAAAAGTTTCTTGGCAAGACCCCCTATGAGTTGCTTAATGGGAAGAAGCCGGACGTCTCATTCTTCCGGGTGTTTGGTTGCAAATGCTACATCTACAAGAAGCATCAACACCTAGGGAAGTTTCAAAGACGTTGTGATATTGGTTTTCTTGTTGGTTACTTATCAAAGTCCAAAGCATATAGAGTATTTAACCATACCACCGGTTTGGTTGAAGAAACATATGATGTGGAATTTGATGAATCTAACGGCTCCCAAGGAGCAATTGAGAATTGTGATGATGTAGGTGATGAACCCTTGAGGGAGGCCATGAAGAACATGCCCGTGGGAGACATCAAGCCAAAAGATGATGAAGACGATGTACAAATCATTGATCAACCATCTTCATCACGTGTGCCTCAAGATGATGACAAGAATGAGAGAGTTGAAAATGAAGACACTTATATCTCTCATGAACAAGCTGAGGCACAAGCTCAAGATATTGATGCTCCCCATCCACCTCCTCAAGTGGTTGATAGAAGAAATTCACCTCTACTTCAAGCACATCCACAAGAACTCATCATAGGGAGTCCTACTAAGGGAGTGATGACTCGATCTCAAAAGCTTGCTTCTTTTGTTGAACATCACTCTTTTGTCTCTTGTGTTGAACCTAAGAATGTAGAAGAAGCTCTTCAAGATCCGGATTGGGTGAATGCCATGCATGAAGAATTGAACAACTTCACCCGCAATCAAGTATGGACACTTGAAGAGCATCCTAAAGGTGTAAGAGTCATTGGAACCAAGTGGGTGTTCCGAAACAAGCAAGATGACCAAGGCATAGTAGTGAGGAACAAGACAAGACTAGTTGCAAAGGGGTTCTCTCAAGTTGAAGGCCTTGATTTTGGAGAGACCTTTGCACCCGTTGCAAGACTTGAAGCCATTCGTATCCTCCTTGCATATGCATCACATCATGATATGAAACTATATCAAATGGATGTGAAAAGTGCATTCTTAAATGGCTTTATAAATGAACTAGTCTATGTTAATCAACCTCCCGGGTTTGAAGACCCTAGATATCCTAATCATGTTTATAGGTTGTCCAAGGCGCTATATGGGCTCAAGCAAGCCCCTAGAGCGTGGTATGAGCGCCTCCGAGACTTCCTCATTGAGAAGGGCTTCACCATTAGGAATGTCGACACCACACTATTCACCAAGAAGCTTAATGAGGAGATCTTCATTTGTCAAGTGTATGTTGATGATATCATCTTCGGGTCAACAAATGAAGATTATTGCAAGGAATTTGGTGAATTGATGTCGAAGGAGTTCGAGATGTCAATGATTGGTGGGCTCACATTCTTCCTTGGTTTTCAAGTCAAGCAAATGAGAGAAGGGATTTTCATCTCTCAAGAAAAGTATACCAAGGATCTTCTCAAAAGATTCAAGATGGAAGAATGCAAACCAATCAAGACCCCAATGCCATCAAATGGACATCTCGACCTAGATGAGGGAGGTAAACCGGTTGATCAAACTCTCTACCGTTCTATGATTGGTAGCTTGTTGTACCTTACCGCATCTAGGCCCGATATCATGTTTAGTGTGTGCATGTGTGCTCGCTTCCAAGCGTGCCCTAAAGAACCTCACTTAAGTGCCGTAAAAAGAATCCTAAGATATCTTAAGCACACCCCAAGCATTGGTCTTTGGTATCCCAAAGGAGCTAGATTCCAACTAGTTGGCTATTCCGATTCGTATTATGCCGGTTGCAAAATTGATAGAAAAAGCACATCCGGAGGGTGCCATTTGCTTGGGAGATCCTTAGTATCTTGGTCATCTAAAAAGCAAAATAGTGTGGCTTTGTCTACCGCCGAGGCGGAATACATTGCCGCGGGGGCTTGTTGTGCACAAATCTTATATATGAAACAAACCCTCCTAGACTATGGAATTGTTCTTGAAAAGGTGCCACTTTTATGTGACAATGAAAGTGCCGTTAAAATTGCTAACAATCTGGTACAACACTCTCGCACCAAGCACATTGATATCCGCCATCACTTTCTAAGAGATCACGTTGCTAAAAATGACATATCACTAGAAGGTGTAAGAAGTGAAAATCAATTAGCGGATATCTTCACTAAACCTTTGGATGAGGCCACCTTTTGTAGACTAAGAAGTGAACTAAATGTGCTTGATTCAAGCAACTTTAAAAAATGAGCGTGTGTTGTCCCTTGCATTGCATTGTATTATATGTCATGTTTACTTTATCGCAATGCATTTAGGGCTTGGCTAACACGGTTACGATAACCCTCCTTTGGAGGAGTGAAGAAGCCTAACCGTGGATCAAACTTGACAAGCAACCTAGCTTTACTTTCTTGTATTGCATTGCATATGCATGGTTGTTTGTTTGTCGTTTCTTTTCGGTTTAGCTTTGAGCAACCTCTGTGTTCGTCCATAGATAGAGAGAGCATTTTGACGCTCCTAAAGGTCCAAAAACTCTATTGCATGGCCATACGTTGCTCCTCGGGTGTTTATTGCCTATTTTCCTAAAAATAATACTAGCCTAAGGCAAACTATTTTGAAAAATTTGAGGGTTTGAGTGAGGTCACTCATATCAGGTTCCAATTGGTGTCCTTTTGTGTCTCTTTGAATTGGAACTTGATTGGGAGAAGTCGCGTCGGAGTTTGAAACGAAGAAGGGCGAAGAACAGCGACCGGACGCTAGACCGGACGCTGCACCGGACGCAGTGATGCTTCACCACTGCGTCCGGTCCCGACGTCCACCAGCGCGTCCGGTCATCTAGAAGACCAACTCCAGACCTAGTGACCGGATGCTAAACCGGACGCGCCTTTGTTGACCACCGCGTCCGGTCCCGGTTACCACCACCGCGTCCGGTCATTCGCGATGAATTCCCGAGTTCCCCTCGACCGGACTCTGACCGCGTCCGGTCAGTCCTCACCGGACGCGTCCGGTCACTCCCGGAGCTTACTGGAGTGTGACCGGACGCTGCACCACCGCGTCCGGTCATAACGACCACCGCGTCCGGTCATCGCGCGTCGAGCGGACCTAACCCCTTCATAAAACGGTTCGAGCTCGGCCGTGTTCTTTCACCGCACACGATTTCCTCCGCCGCCTTGCCCTAGCCGTCGAATCGCCGGATTCCGCCGCCTACTCGCCGTCTTCCTTGCCGCCGGCGACCTTGTCGTGCCCGCGCCGCGCCTCCTCGCCCTTTTGCCCACGCGCGCTCTCTGCCGCCCTTGCTCGCAGCCGCGCCCGTGCAAGCCCTGGCCGCGCGCCACTGCCGCCCTTTCCACCTCACGCCGCCGGCAAGCCGTCTCCACCGCCGTGAACCTCGCCAGCAGCAGCCGCAGCTCCCCCGTGCCTAGCATCCTCCCCGAGCTCCTCATCCATCCTTCGACCGCGCTCTTCCCCTAGGGTTTTGCCCTAACCCTAGATTAGGGTTTGCCCTAACCCTAGCTCGAGGTGACGAACTCGTTCGATTTCGATCAATTCTATTCAATTTCATTTGTTAGGGCTAACCTTGACCGTAATTGTCCTTTGCTTATGTTCGACTCGGTCCTTTCAGAGCTCGTTCGTCGATTTCGGGGAATCTCGCGATCTAGGTCACCTCATCTTGTCACCGTCGTCTCGTCGATCCGAGGTAGCTTCGTGTTTCGATTCACATCGTATCTCTTATGCTTGCTATCTCTAGGGTTTCGTACCTTTTAGTTATATATATGCTTATAGTAGATCTCTCTATTCCGTCGTTGCAGCGAGTCAGTCGGTGTGTCAGGGTGAGATCTGTTTGCTGAATCCGAGGCCAAGCCTGCGGATACGGATTGAGGCCAAGCCTCTCGAGTGACAGTTCACCATCATACAGAGGTTCTCAGTCAGTTTGTCAGCATGGTGCATTGCAAGAACGCCGGTGGTGCTCCTAGTGACGGGGACGATAGTCCTCCTCGTCGGTCTGAGATTGCGCGTGGAAAGCGCATCAAGATAATGACCAGAAAGAAGAGGAAGACTCTTACAGAGGCAGAGATTGCTCAGGCCGTGGCAGATGCAGCAGAGCAGGCAGAGAGGGGTGGCAGGAGCAGTGGCATACGCATAGGCGAGCGTCGCTTTCATCTTGAAGGTCGACAGCTCGGCACTGAGGCCACTGAAGGTACAGAGGACACTGGAGCTACAGAGGGTATGTCAGTTGATCCACCTACAGAGCCTATAGAGGCTACAGAGGCTCCAGAGGCTCCAGAGGCTACAGAGGATACAGAGGAGCAGCCAGCTCAGTCTCCACCACGTCGCCGCTCCACACGTGCTCGTACTCAGGTGACTCCTAGGCGAGAGGGCCAGCGTCGTGGAGCACGTCCTCCTCCCAGAGCTAGAGGTTCACCCCCGGTCGAGCACTTTGACCTGAGGGGTGCTACAGTACGTCAGGTGCAGGGATTGAGGTTCGTGGAGGTCAGCCGATGGTTTCCACCTGTGAGGGATCACAGAGCTTCAGAGGGTTTCTATACCCCACTTCAGGAGGATTTCTACAGAGCTCTAGTTGACAGTGGTATTGCTTTTCGACCACAGAGGGTATGTCGGCTTGAGGCACTGGTTGAGGTTCTGGGAGAGCAGCTTCGTCCGCACCTGTCCTATCTACCTGGCTTGTCAGATCTTCTTGGACGGACAGGTGCATATTGTGGCACATGGGTCAGAGAGTTTTATGCTTCACTTTGGATTGATCCTGCCCATGAGTTTATTCACTTTGCATTCCGAGGCCGCGATCACCGACTTTACAGCTCTAGAGTGCGGGAGATCCTCAGACTGCCAGCTTCTGACACGAGGATCCATCAGTTGTGCTTTGGTCAGACTCCTCCACCCAGACGCCCTCACGGCGGGGCAGTGCCACCTACAGACTTGGTTCGACCCTGCTTTCGTGAGCCTTTTGGCGAAGGGTCTCGTCGTACGCCTGCTAGCCTGACACCACTTGCCAGAGTTCTGGATGCCATAGTCAGACGCACTCTACTTCCCAGACTTGGCTACAGAGAGGGACTGACGCGCATGCAGCTATGGGTTGTACACCACCTCCTCTCACAGACACAGTTTGACATTTGGGATCTCATACTTAGTGAGATGGAGGACACCATAGCTGAGGGCTTCAAGGGAAATCGTCAGCTGCCCTATGCACACTGGATCTGCTTCATCATTAGGTCATCTATTCAGCTGCCACCAGAGATCAGAGCTGAGATATCAGACACTACCACTGCCTTCCCTGAGTATGATATCCGTCAGCTTTGGGCCTCAGTCACTAGAGATCAGGCCCCAGTGCCAGGACAGCGTGAGCGACCTGAGGTTCCTGAGACAGCAGCTGAGCAGGACGCCACAGTTGACGAGCTTGCTGAGGCAGAGCTTGCGGATCTTGACGCTCACCCTGCTGATATACCTGAGGATGCGACATCTGACAGCACCGATGAGGACTACCAGCCCATCCCCAGGTACCGGTCACCTTGGTCTCACGACCATGAGGCCGGTGGCTCTGGTTCAGCCTCCCGCTCAGACCCAGCCATGGTGGCTATACTTGAGAGGCTGACCCAGGCACAGGAGCAGCAGCAGCAGCAGATTCAGCGACAGGCTCAGGACACAGCTGCAGCACTCGCACAGATGCAGGCTCGTCAGGACGAGTTTTAGCGTCAGCAGCTTGAGATCCAGAGGCAGCAGGTTGAGATGCAGAGACAGCAATACGAGATACAGCGACAGAGTGCAGCTAGTCAGCAGCAGTACTTGGATCTCCTGCGCCACCTTGTCACTGTCCGGGTTCCTCCGCCTGCTTTTGTCATGACTCATGCTTTATAGTCCAGTGGTCCGTCGAGTCAGGGACAGCCGAGCTTCCAGTTCACATCTCCACCGCAGCAGGTTCCCCAGTCATTCCAGTCCCCGAGTTTCACTCCTATTCATACGGGGTTTACACCTTCAGACCAGCCTCGCCCTCACCTCCTGACAGGCACACCACTCGGTGATTTCAGTGCTACCTACAGCGAGTTGACTGGTCAGCCGACACCCTCGCACACTACTACATTTACTACTTCTTCAGGGTTGTCAGCTCCCGAGGCAGCTATTCCTCCAGTGACAGGGACCGAGACTACAGAGACCATTCCTTCGTCAGTTGCCTCGACAGATCCCCCTGCTATTGGCTCGCTACAGGCTCAGGTCACACAGACGGATCCTCTTGTTGCTACTACGTCAGTACCTGTTCCTGCTCAGACCCAGACCGCTTCACAGCCACGTGCTTCTTCAGAGGGTCAGCCAGATAGCTCAGATTCCGAGGGTGATTCTCTACACTTCATGATTACTCCGTGCACCTCGGCACCCGACACGACTCCGTCTGTCCCCCCGTCAGATCCTTAGATTAGTTTTTGGCGCTTGATGCCAAAGGGGGAGAGAGAGTAGTTTCAGGGGGAGTTTTGATAGAGGGTTTTCGTTCTTTGTGTGCTACATTCATGCATCATGTTTACTTTTCAGTCATTGCATTCGTGTGACATGTCGTCGTGTGATAAACTTTGAGTCTAATGTGTTATCTAGTAACAGTGTTAATTAATGTCACCGTTTTTATTATAGCTCTAAGGTTGTGCTTCCGTGCCTTACTCCGATTTCTTATGAGCTATATCTTTTGTGTACTAACGCTTTTTGTCTTATCTTATGAGTACACTCTTCTGGCTTGGGGCACATAAGCAATTCCTAACCCTTTGTGCTTATTGCTTTTTGCTTATGTGAACCAAGCATGCTCGAAAACCTCAACTCAAATCTTTTGAATCTTAGTGTTGTCATCAATCACCAAAAAGGGGGAGATTGAAAGCATCTAGGCCCCAAGGTTTGGTTTCGGCAATTGATGACAACGCTTTATTACCATGACTAACGTGTGTTTTGCAGAGACTTTGGTAAGTTAGGTCATGGAGGTTATAACTGCTTTGGGCACCATGGTATTCATGTCCCTTGATGGAAATCGTTTCGGTTTTCAAAAGAGTGACGTCAAGATTAAGGACGGTTAGTTCCGGATGTTGAGGTGTTGAGATACATTCGGAATAGTCGTTAGGATCTTCGTTTTTCTCTTTTGGCCGTACTATAAAGGGGGGCATGAGAGGGTAGCTTGACCTAGGCGAGTCCTATGTTTAGGTGTGGTGCACACTTGTCAAACTTGGCGCTAGGCAGCTCTAGAATAGCTCAAAGTTCAGTTGGAAGCAACTTGGTTCAAGTTGCGACGCGTTTCGGAAAGTTTCGGGTCGTTTTCCCCTGACCGGATGCGGTCTTCGGCATGACCGGACGCGTCCGGTCAGTGCTTAACCGCGACTAGGGTTTGGCTCTGACGACCAGACGCGGTCCCTACGCGGACCGGACGCAGTGGTCAGAGGTCGACACGTGTCACTTGAGGGAAACACCCGATCGGACGCGACCTGGGTGTGATCGGCGCGTCCGGTCACAGTCCAGTAAGGTCCAGAGACGACCGGACGCGTCCGGTCATCACCGATCGGACGCGGCCTCGCGTCCGGTGCATTTACAGTAAGCTCCCTGCATGATCGGACGCGTCCGGTCACTTCTGACCGGCGCGTCCGGTCACTCAGTTGAAGTTTCGGATTTCGACCGTTACGAGCGACCGGCGCGTCCGGTCACTTCGACCGGCGCGTCCGGTCAGCCCGTGTTTTGCTGAGTCAGCGTATAACGGTTCGTTTCATCTGTGGGGTGTATAAATACATCCCCACCACCTCTTTTAGAGGTCTCTTGCTCATTTGATCAGCTGAGAAAACCTTTTAGAGTGCAAGGGAGTGCAAGAGCTCTAGTGAGGATAGAGATTTGAGAATCAAAGCTTGAGAGTTCCTCACTAGCCATTAGAGAGTAGCAAGTGTGCATCCACCTTCTCATTTGGGCTCGTTGTGGTCAAGTGAGAGTTCTAGCTTGTTACTCTTGGTGATCGCCATCACCTAGACGGCTTGGTGGTGATTGGGAGTTTGGTGATCATCCGGCGGAGCTTGTGGATGACCCAACTCATGTTGTGAGCGGTTTTGGGTGATTCACCGCGACGGAGTGTCGAAGAATCAACCCGTAGAGAGCACTTGATCCTTGCATGGATCAAGGGGGAGCTACACCCTTGCGCGGGTGCTCCAACGAGGACTAGTGGGGAGTGGCGACTCTCCGATACCTCGGAAAAACATCGCCGTGTTCCTTGCCCTTTACATTCAAGCATTTACATTCTCGTATTTACTTTCATTGCTTGATTTACATTCCAAGAATTGCCATGCTAGACTAGGATTGGAAACTAGGGTGCAAAACTTTTTTAATGGTAGACTCTCTAGGAACACAAGTAGGCACTAGGGGTGAATTCCGGCTTGTAGGATTTAATTCTTGCAATTAATTTTTAGAAAAGCCCAACTCACCCCCCCTCTTGGGCATCTTGATCCTTTCACGCCAGCATCGGGATAGCCAGGCCGGAACGAGATCGTGCACGGCCGTGCCATGGCTGCCGGCCAGGTGCTCACGCGGTCAAGCAGCTCCGCTCCATCCCCGTCGGTGTGAGTGGCCTCGAGAGGTCCGCTAGGAGTCCAGGAAGGTGATGCGCCCTTCGGTAGGTCGTGCGACGGCCGGGACTCACCGGCGTACCGTCAGGCACCGTAGCCGTCCGCCATTGCCGTCGGCCTAGGTGCTGCGGTGCATCAGCTTTGGGGAAAAGGGCTAGCCTCGGTGCGGTTGGGTTTGGGCAAGACGTCGGTGGACTTGGATTGGTCGGAGAAGCCACCGGCGGCGAGGAATCGCTCGCCGGAGCTCACTGCCGCCGCGCCCCTGTCCCCTTTCGCTGACACGCGGGGGCCACCTGTCTGTTGCCGCGCGCGGGCGGGGGCCCGCGCGCGTCTTGGGCCGCGGCTGCCTCGGGCCGGCCCAGCACTGTAGTGGTTAGGTTTCAGTTTTGATTTTCTTTCTTTTTTTGTCACAAATTTTTGTTGAAGTTGGAAAATTTAGATCTAGGGTTTTACCTGCCCAAAATTTGTGAGATAAATTTTTTTAGGATTTACATGATGTGTAGTATTTTAGAAAAATATAAATCTGGTCTGTGATGTTTAGTTTTTGGGAGAATTAAATATATCTTTCAAATGTGTTTTGAATTGAATGCAAACTTGTTAAATGTGTAACTTGAGCTGTATTATTCCCAAAATTATAAAATTTGGTGGGTAGGCTAATTTATACTTGCCCTAGCTCTGGTTAAAATTTGGGCATTAGTGCTTAAGTAGTTTTCAAGTTATAAGGCTATCTTGTTATTCTAGGAAATAATTGAATGAATTTTAGTAATTTTTCTACATGTGCAATGTTCTTGTAACTTTTTGGAGAATGTCTTGGTACCCTAAAGTGTCCAAGAAAATTATGAAATCTGTTGTTTGATACTTTTCAATATGATTTATTAATTATACAAAAATTAGCCTTTTGGACTTGTGAATTTCGTATAGGGAGTTACTGTGAATAAATTTAGTTCAAATTTTTACAGTGGTCTATATTTGGGTCAGAGAGCCTCCTGTAATTTTGGTAGAATTTTAGGAGCAGTTTACATATATGTTTAAAAATCCACTTAATTAATTAAGTAAATTAAGAAATGAGTATAAATAAATATTCTAGGTGGGCACACCTCACTTTCTGATGTTTTTGTAACCCATGTGAACTTTTGGTAATATTAGTTTGGTCTTAGGGGACTTTTGCCACATCAATAAATATTTAATCCTTGCAATTTTAGGTTTTCTGGACAGCTGGTAGTATTTCTAGGTTTGACCTTTGATAAAGGTGTTTGCTGGGAAACTTATAAATACCAAAGTGATAGTAAACTTGATAAACTAGTTTGTGTCAAAATTTGGGAGCATTTGGCTCAGTAGTTTAGGAGTTTTTGCTGTTTAAAGTGACAGTCCAGAATTGGCTACTCTTTGTTTAGAGCGGACAGATTCTGGAACTTATGAAATTCGACATGGAAAACTTAGGAGTTTAGGGTTGGGGTCTGAAAATGAATTGTAGTGCATTTCTTAAGCTTTCCAGATTGTCTTAGATCATAGCTTTTGGAGTTGGGAATCTCCAGTTATGTTAGAAACAAGTAGCTGCTGTCCAGAATGTTTTACTATGGTATTTTGCTGTTGGATGTGGTAACCTAAGTAATGCTATTCTTGTAATTGTTAGGTGTTAGGGCCTTAACTGAAGAAGAACAGCTATATCTTATGTTGAGTAGATTAGGTGAGTATTTCTCTACCGGAGAGAAAATTTGCACCTACTATTTGAAGTGATTTGAATAGAGCTTTAAGAATGTTGTAATGCATTTCATTCCGAGCATACTGCATCTTTCATTATGCATCCATGAGATTTATTATGCACTCATGCAATAGGCGTTCCGGAGGGGGTAACGCTCCTCGAATTCGAGCAAGTGATTCCGGAGGAAGCCCAGAACCAGCCGGAGGAGTCAACAGAACCGGTCGGCGAAGGAGACGCCGCTGAAGACTTGCCGGAGTGCCCTGACCACCGGCCTTCGACTTTTCTCAAAGGCAAGCCCCGGTGCATGCTGAACCCATCGTTTTATAAATATATCTTGAGTACTTTTAATTGTTACTGCATTAAGTTGTAGGAGTTGTATGAAAACAATTGTTACATTATACCTGTCCTTGTCCAGATATCGTACTTAAATCCTAATTTAGGTTTAGGCACGTGTCAATGCTTAGCCCTGCTTAGTACAGTAGAAGTCGGATGATTTCCGGTCATCCGCGAGATATAGGAAGGAGTCACGAGTGGCTTTATGGCTATCGTGGATGGAACCATGCTTTAAAATGCAATTGAGACCGGGCGGGAGTTTGATAGTACAGCCGCAAGACACTTCACGTCTTGGGTGTGGAGCTATGCCCGTCTGAGTCGTTTAAGGACCGATTCGCTGTACGTCCTTGAGTCATGTTGAACGCAGTCTAGCACTTAGTTGGCCGGATAAGTCGTTCCGACCACGAAGTCGAGTAGTATGGTTCAGGCCGGGAATCGAATGGTAGGTTGCATCTTGGAGGAGAGAAAGGATGTGCTTGGGACATTGGCGTGAGACCAAGGGGGGGTTAGAGTCCCTATCACCTGGCAGAGTGTCGCCCTTGGGGACGCGACATCATTCGGACCCGCGATTCCTGAACTGTACGCAAGATGACCTGAGCAGCCCTCGCTAGGCGTGACTCGGTGAGTGTTAGAAGTACCCCTCCAGCTGGATAGGAATTCGATTCGAATCAACGTCGCTCCCGGTTAGTGAGCACTTGACTTGAGCAGCGGCAACGTAGATCTCATTAATTGAATAGATGGTTAAGTGAATGATATAATGTTGCCACAATTTATACCTGCTATGACAATAATGTTAATAATTGTTTGATGATAATCAAGTGCGTGTTTAGTACAGGTGCTAAGATAGATGACAGGTAAATGCTAAAAATAACTGCTAGTACAGGTTATAAGAGTTTCAACTACTTATGCCTTTATGTAAATGTGGTGTCAGCTAGCCTCTTGTGTAAGCCTTGCATAATCCTTGGTGTCATATTATTTCTGGTTTATGACAGGTAAGTCTAGCTGAGTACATTCCAGTACTCAGGGTTTATTCCCCCCTGTTGCAGATGATATGCTCCATCAAGGCTTCTGCAAGACGTGTCTCCACCCTGCGGGTGACGAAGACTAGATCACTAGGGCGTGATCATCATTTATGTACTTTCCTCATGCTTTTGCGGGTTGTTGATCAACAAGACTGGTGGTAGTTAAACAACTGGTGTGTGTGTTATGCTTCCGCTACTTTCCAAACTTGGTTTGTAATAATTGCAACTCCGTGGTGTAAACTTATTTCCGAACTACTTGTGAAATGTAACGTATGATATTGTATGTTGAATGATGCGATCTTGGTTGTAATCAAGTTGGTTTGAAATTCTTCGTGGTTTCAATTGACTACCGGGATTATATGGGCTCAAGTTCGAAAATTTGAGCGCTTCGGTGCTTGTTTTTGTACTTGTGCTCTTATAATTTGGTCGGTTCTGTTACAGCTGGTACCGGAGCATAATTCAACATTAAACACATCATACGAATAATTAAAAACAAAAGTATTTGTTTATGAAAAGGGTTAAAACTATAAAAATTTATTTTTATAGGTATGCTAGTGATCACATCCCTTAGCCCAAATAAGGACTCTTAGGTGGCTTATTATAAGTACTAACTTGGGGGCCTTGTTTGTTTTTGTTTCATCGTCCATACGGCGTGATATTGTATGGATGTCATCCACTTGGATGGTAATGTATGGATCAATTGCCTCGATGCTCTAGTAAGTGTAAGTTGTGAGAGCATGATCGTCCAACCGGCGGTCTAGGGGAGAGTAGTTTTGGTGACTTGCATAATTACATGTTCAAACCATGTAAGTATGTAAGCACTTAATTGTGGGCATCTATAAATCGGGTAGTTTTGATACTGAAGTATATACATCAGGGGATGTGTATATGGAAAGTATTTAGTTTGCTGCTTTCTTGTGTGTTTATTTTGGGAAATTATTGGGCTGCAATGAGATTTTCTGCAGGTACACTAACAGCGTAACGAGTAGACCGATAGTTTCGCTTATATGAGAGAACGTATGTATGCCACCGCCTAGCGTTAGAACTTTAGGCCTCTACTAAGGTGAGAGGGCGTACGGAACGTGCATGCATCATGTTTAATTATGTCATACATGTCATTTACTCCCTCCTTGAAAATTTCAATAGTCCCGACTAAATTAAATTTCGTATCCCCTAAATGATCCTCACTTTAAGTCGTATCTTGTTGGTACAGATGGCACGTACTAAGATGACCGCCCGTAAGTCGACCGGAGGAAGGGCTCCTCACCACCAGCTAGCTCCACGTGAGCCCCGCCCCGAGCCCACTGAGGTGGAAAGGCTGCGAGCTGAGTTGGCCGAAGTGACTGCTGCTAGGGATGCAGCGCGACAGTAACTGGAGCAAGTAATCCGTGACCGTGATCAGGAAACGCTTGCAGTCCAGAGGTTGACAGTGGCAAATCACAACTGTCAACGCATGCTGGTCCGTGTCATGAACCAGAGGGATGAAGCCTGGCACGAGGAGAACGTTCTGAGAGCTCGTCAGTTTGAGCTCAAGCAACAGTTGGAGAATGCTGAAGAATACAATGACAACCTTCATGAAGAAGTGCACCGCCTAAACAACCAGCTTAATCCTCTACTACCTCGAAACAACAACGTAGATGAGGACATGGGTTCGGGAATCTTCATGGCTGAAGATGATGATGAAGCGGAGGTCAATGAGCCCCAAGATGAAGAAGCACCAGAAGAAGAGCCAGAGGAAGAAGAAGATGAGGAGTTAGAGCCTGTTAGTGATGAGGACGGCGGGGAGATCCTTGACACCGACTCTGAGGACGATGCTTAGAGTAGTCATCGCGTAGCTATGGTGTTAGAATCGTCTTTTGTGCCCTCCCTGTGTGGGAGTGAGGCTTTGTAATAACTTGACTTTGGAATGTAAGGCCGAGCCATATGTTTCCTGGATGTTAGTTGGAACCTGTTAATTTCGATCACAATTGGGTGTCTTATTGTGTTGTGTCAATGATGGTGTCACGATTAGCACCCTTCGGTGCCGCGACGAAACCGAGGGCCTCCTATGGCGCGCGACATAAGGCTGTGCTGCTTGGCACGCGCTGGTATCGAGGTGGCTAGTCATGATCCACCATGGAACTCTACCGTTGAGAAATCTCTTTGTGGTCAGTTTGAAGTAGCCTTTCTCAGTCAACAAAAATTTTGAGATCGAATCCAAGTACCGTGCGAAAAGTCAAAAATCACATAGGTATTAAAGTAAACGGTTCAGTCACTGTTGTGCCTCTGTGAGTGAGCCTTTACCAGAATACATCTTGATGGATTCCCTCGTATGATTGTGTCAATTGATGCGCTTGAATGGATTGTGCGGTTGTGATGAATTATTGTGCCTTGATTAATTGAGAAGTCCATTTCATGAAGTCAGTTTGACATATTTGCAATAATTCGTCTACAAATTTCCCACATCGTCAGTGCTCATTGGCTATGCATTTTGTAGATGTCGTACAATCTTCATCGGGGTCGTGGCAATGAGGATGAGGAACAGCCACCCCCTCCGCCACCGCCTACTCTGGCTGAGCTGATGTAGTCCGTGGTAGAGGGGCAGCGCATGCTGGCAGATGCGATGCGCCAGCTTGCCAACCGGGAGGCTCATCATGGTCGCCAGGGCCCAGAACCCAATCAGTACAGTGATTTTAAGGACTTCCTTGATACTAAGCCCCCGCTCTTTAAGGAGGCGGAGGAACCATTGCAAGCCGACGAGTGGTTGAACACTATTGAGCAAAAGTTTCGTCTGCTTCGCTTGACCGATGAGCTAAAGACTGAATATGCTTCTCATCAGTTGCATGGTCCTGCGGGTATTTGGTGGAGCCACTATCGTTCCACACTGCCTGCAAATGTCCCGATTGCTTGGGACCAGTTCAAGGCAGCATTCCGTGGGAACTATATTCCTCCAGGTCTTATGGCAATCAAGCACACAGAATTCATGAGGCTGTCGCAGGGGAATAAGAGCTTGACTGAATATCTGCAGTCTTTCAACAACTTGGCAAGGTATGCCACAGAGTTTGTGGATACCGATGCCAAGAAAATTGCTAGCTTCAAAAGGGGCCTCGGCCCAAAGTTGATGAAGACTATGGGCACTAGCAAGTGTACTACCTTCAATGATTTTATCAGTGATGCTTTGACCCAGGAGAACAATAATGCTATTTATTCGGCCTCTAAGAGCCGTAAAGGGCCCTTGAGGCGAGTGCTTCGCAGTCTCGGACCTCAGCTGCACCTAGGTCTTCCCCTCGCCCACCTGCTCAGAATACCAAGTTCCGTCCGCCACAGAAGAAGCCTGCTGCCAAAACTGGGTTCCGCAAGGCTTATACAGTCGCTCTGCCAAAGGGAAATTCTGGTCAGAACAGCTCTAGTGTTCCTCCCAGCAACATGCCTTGCTGGAACTGCAACAAGCCAGGCCATTGGTCCCAGAACTGTCCTTACCCTAAGAAGAATGTCAACCAAGGTGGCCGTCAGGGGCACGCTCATTATAACAGTATTGAGGAAATCCCATCTGGTGAGGTGGTCACTGCTGGTAAGTTCCTAGTTGACCAACACCCTGCAGTGGTACTTTTTGATTCAGGTGCTTCGCATTCCTTTATCAGTCCTAAGTTTACATCAAAATTTGCACACAAGTTACATACTGTTGAAGGTATGGGTTATTGCATTAGTGCTGCAAGTGGGAATATTTCCACGAATAAAGTAGTGGGGAACCTTGTGTTTGAGATAGAAGGGCGAAATTATTCGCTTGCTTTATTGGTTTTACCGGGTTTAGACATAGATGTTATATTGGGCATGAATTGGATGAGTCAGAATGGGGTACTCATCGATACATCCGCTCGGGTAGTTATGCTCAGAGATCTTACAGATCAAAAGGGTTTTCTAGTACAACTTCCCAGAAAAGTTGAATTGTCTGGGGAAGTTCATGCTGTGCAAGCAAAGGCGTTGGCTGAAATTCCCGTAGTAAATGAGTTTCCGGACGTTTTTCCCGATGATTTGCCGGGACTCCCTCCGGATCGGGATGTGGAGTTTAAAATTGAGTTGTTGTCTGGCACGGTGCCCATCTCTAGGAGACCTTATAGGATGCCTCTGAATGAGTTAGCTGAACTTAAGGTGCAGTTGAATGAACTGTTGAAGAAAGGGTTGATTCGTCCTAGCTCGTCTCCATGGGGATGTCCTGCTATCTTTGTGAAGAAGAAGGATCAGACCTTGCGGATGTGTGTAGATTATAGACCTCTGAATGCAGTCACTGTCAAAAATAAGTATCCTCTCCCACGTATCGATATCTTGTTCGATCAGTTGTCCAAAGCTAAAGTCTTTTCCAAGATTGATCTGAGGTCTGGGTACCATCAGATTAAAATCCGGCCTGAAGATATTCCAAAAACCGCCTTCTCGACAAGATCCGACCTTTATGAGTATCTTGTTATGTCTTTTGGCCTGACAAATGCCCCTGCACACTTCATGTGTTTGATGAATTCGGTGTTTATGCCCGAATTGGACAAGTTTGTGGTGGTGTTTATTGATGACATCTTGGTATATTCTGAAAATGAGGAAGAACACGCTGAACACTTGCGTATTGTCCTCACCAGGCTGCGTGAACATCAACTGTATGCGAAGTTCAGTAAGTGTGAATTCTGGCTTCGTGAAGTACCTTTCCTTGGGCATGTGTTGTCCGATGGGGGAATTATGGTGGATCCCACCAAGGTACAAGAAGTATTGAATTGGAAGGCTCCTACTTCGGTTCATGAGGTCCGGAGTTTTCTTGGGTTGGCTGGCTATTATCGTCGCTTCATCCCGGATTTCTCAAAAATAGCCAAGCCCATGACTCGGCTGCTGCAAAAAGACACCAGGTTTGTCTGGACTCCTGAGTGTGATGCGGCTTTTCACCAACTGCGAACCCTCCTAACCTCGGCTCCGGTTTTGGCACAACCGGATATCGAGAAACCATTTGATGTTTATTGTGATGCCTCAGGCATAGGTTTGGGAGGTGTTTTGATGCAGGAAGGCCGAGTAATTGCATATACCTCTCGGCAACTTCGGAAGCATGAGGTGAATTATCCAACGCATGACTTAGAACTGACTGCAGTTGTTCATGCTTTGAAAGTATGGCGGCATTATCTGCTGGGCAATGTCTGCAATATCTATACAGACCACAAAAGCCTCAAATACATCTTCACTCAACCTGAGTTAAATATGCGTCAGAGAAGATGACTCGAGTTGATTAAGGATTATAACCTTCAAGTACACTATCATCCTGGCAAGGCAAATGTGGTTGCGGATGCTTTAAGTCGTAAGTCTCATTGCTATTCCTTAGTTGAGACTGATTTTCATCGATCCCGCCTGTTACATCCAGTAGTCTTGTACAACATTACTGTCAGTGGTACTCTCAAAAGCAAAATTATTGAGCTCCAAAAGACTGATCCTGGTATATTCCACATAAAACGCAAGATGAAAGAGGAAGAAACTAAGCATTTCAGGTTAGATGAAGAAGGTGTGCTGTGGTTTAAAGATAGATTAGTAGTGCCTAAGGACCGAGAGCTTAGAGATCAGATCCTGTCCGAAGCACATTCGTCCAAGTTATCCATCCATCTTGGTAGTAATAAGATGTATTATGATTTGAAGCCACTTTATTGGTGGACCAAGATGCGGAAAGAGATAGCGGCATACGTTGCTAGATGTGACACTTGCTGCAGAGTTAAAGCGGTACACATGAAAGCTGGGTTGCTTCAACAACTTTCTATCCCAGGTTGGAAATGGGAAGAGATAAGCATGGATTTCATTGTCGGACTTCCTCCTACTGTCAAAAATCATAACTCCATCTGGGTAATTGTTGATCGTTTGACCAAATCAGCTCACTTCATTCCTGTTAGAGTGGACTATCGTCCCACTGACTATGCTGAGTTGTACTTCAATCAGATAGTCCGGCTCCATGGGGTACCTCGTACTATCGTTTTTGACCGTGGTCCCCAGTTCACTGCTCGCTTTTGGGAGCACTTGCATCACCTTCTGGGAACCAAGTTAGTGTGAAGCTCTGCTTATCACCCCCAGACGTCTGGTCAGATGGAACGAGTTAACCAAATCTTGGAAGATCTGTTGCGGGCATGTGTAATATCATCCAAGGGTTCTTGGGAAAAATGGTTACCCCTAGCCGAATTCTCATACAATAATAGCTATCAAGAGAGTATTAAGATGGCCCCGTTCGAAGCTTTGTACGGTCGTAAGTGTAGAACTCCACTAAACTAGGTAGAAGCTGGTGAAAGAAGGTATTATGGTATTGATTTTGTTCAAGAAGCTGAGGAACAAGTCCGTACCATCCAAAAACATATGGCTGCAGCCCAAGCTAGACAGAAAAGTTATGCTGATCGTCGTAGGAAACCGCTCGAGTTTGAAGTTGGAGACTTCGTCTATCTGAAAGTTTCTCCAATGAAGAGTGTCCAACGTTTTGGTGTTAAACGGAAGCTTGCACCAAGATATGTGGGTCATTTCCAGATCATAGGCAAGAGTGGAGCTGTTGCGTACAAATCCAGTTACCTCCTGAAATGAGCGCCATATTCAACGTTTTCCATGTATCTCAGCTCAAAAAGTGTCTTCGAGTTCCTGAGGAACAAGTTCCTTTAGGAGATATCAGGCTTGAATCCGATCTAACCTACGAAGAAAAGCCAGTCCGAGTGATCGATACCCAGGAACGAGTGACTAGAAGCAAAGTGGTTAAGTGGTATAAAGTGATGTGGAGTAATCAGGGTAGTGAAAGTGATGCTACGTGGGAACGGGAAGATTATTTGCGGGATGGTTATAAAGAATTCTATGAAAAATGGTACGCTTTCCAAATCTCGGGACGAGATTTTTATAAGGGGGGAGGGCTGTAACACCTCAAGTGTTTAGCTCCATAATTGCATTGCATTTGCATAAGCATAAGCATGCATCATTCATGCTATTTTATGTAATGCAAGAAGTTAGGGTTTCAGTTGGCTTCAGTCACTGAAACCACGTTTCAGTTTCAAGGGGCACCACTTTGGAGCTTTATAGTTTCAAATCCAAGCCGAATTTGTTCTGGAGCCAATTAGCAAAGTTGTTGACCCCACGAAGCCCGACAATTTTTATGTTATCACCTGCTCCTAACTCGAACCGGTTTAGGAGATAATCAGTGCCAAACTCGCTCTGTCAGTCGGTCATGAATGGCTCGGTTTCAGTCAACGAGCTCGAACACCGGCGTGTCGTGGCGCTCGGGCAGAAGAACGGCGACGCGTGGCGACCGAGCGCTGCCATGCCCTCCACATCGCGAGCCCAGGCGTGAGTTTGAACACCGAGCGGCCACCTCCACCCCCTCACTCGTGCTCATTCTCTTCTCCCTCCCTCTCGCTCTGGCCGGGCTCGCCGAGGCAGAAACTAGAGACACCATTGCCGCCGCAGCCGTCTCCGAGCTCTCGCGCACTCACCACCGCACCACCGCTCACCAGATCGCGTCCCTCCCTCCGCCTCACCGCCCTACACCTCCTCGACCAGCCAGTAGAGTTGATTGAGCCCGAGGTGAGCCACATTGTCACCTCCGCCCGCTCCCAAAAGCTCGCCGGAGCTCCGCCATGTTCGGTTCACCGTGGCCAGCACCGCACCGTAGTTCTCCGCCTGCCCTCACTCACGTTTCCTCCTCCCTGTCGCGTGTAGATGCTAGGGTAAAGATGTTACCGCCAGCATCGGGATAGCCAGGCCGGAACGAGACCGTGCACGGTCGCGCCATGGCTGCCGGCCAGGTGCTCACGCGGTCAAGTAGCTCTGCTCCATCCCCGTCGGTGTGAGTGGCCTCGAGAGGTCTGCTAGGAGTCCAGGAAGGTGATGCGCCCTTCGGTAGGTCGTGCGACGGCCGGGACTCGCCGGCGTACCGTCAGGCACCGCGGCCGTCCGCCATTGCCGTCGGCCTAGGTGCTGCGGTGCATCAACTTTGGGGAAAAGGGCTAGCCTCGGTGCGGTTGGGTTTGGGCAAGACGTCGGTGGACTTGGATTGGTCGGAGAAGCCACCGGCGGCGAGGAATCGCTCGCCGGAGCTCACTGCCGCCGCGCCCCTGTCCCCTTTCGCTGACACGCGGGGGCCACCTGTCTGTTGCCGCGCGCGGGTGGGAGCCCGAGCGAGCCCCGCGCGCGCGTCTTGGGCCGCGGCTGTCTCGGGCCGGCTCAGCACTGTAGTGGTTAGGTTTCAGTTTTGATTTTCTTTCTTTTTTGTCACAGATTTTTGTTGAAGTTGGAAAATTTAGATCTAGGGTTTTACTTGCCCAAAATTTGTGAGATAAATTTTGTTAGGATTTACATGATGTGTAGTATTTTAGAAAAATATAAATCTGGTCTGTGATGTTTAGTTTTTGGGAGAATTAAATATATCTTTCAAATGTGTTTTGAATTGAATGCAAACTTGTTAAATGTGTAACTTGAGCTGTAGTATTCCAAAAATTATAAAATTTGGTGGGTAGGCTAATTTATACTTGCCCTAGCTCTGGTTAAAATTTGGATATTAGTGCTTAAGTACTTTTCAAGTTATAAGGCTATCTTGTTATTCTAGGAAATAATTGAATGAATTTTAGTAATTTTTATACATTTGCAATGTTCTTGTAACTTTTTGGAGAACGTCTTGGTACCCTAAAGTGTCCAAGAAAATTATGAAATATGTTGTTTGATACATTTCAATATGATTTATTAATTATACAAAAATCAGCCTTTTGTACTTGTGAATTTTGTATAGGGAGTTCCTGTAAATAAATTTAGTTAAAATTTTTACTGTAGTCTCTTTTTGGGTCATAGAGTCTCCTGTAATTTTGGTAGAATTTTAGGAGCAGTTTACATATATGTTTAAAAATCCACTTAATTAATTAAGTAAATTAAGAAATGAGTATAAATAAATATTCTAGGTGGGCACACCTCACTTTCTGATGTTTTTGTAACCCATGTGAACTTTTGGTAATATTAGTTTGGTCTTAGGGGACTTTTACCACATCAATAAATATTTAATCCTTGCAATTTTAGGTTTTCTGGACAGCTGGTAGTATTTCTAGGTTTGACCTTTGATAAAGGTGTTTGCTGGGAAACTTATAAATACCAAAGTGATAGTAAACTTGATAAACTAGTTTGTATCAAAATTTGGGAGCATTTGGCTCAGTAGTTTAGGAGTTTTTGCTGTTTAAAGTGACAGTCCAGAATTGGCTACTCTCTGTTTAGAGCGGACAGATTCTGGAACTTATGAAATTCGACATGGAAAACTTAGGAGTTTAGGGTTGGGGTCTGAAAATGAATTGTAGTGCATTTCTTAAGCTTTCCAGATTGTCTTAGATCATAGCTTTTGGAGTTGGGAATCTCCAGTTATGTTAGAAACAAGTAGCTGCTGTCCAGAATGTTTTACTATGGTATTTTGCTGTTGGATGTGGTAACCTAAGTAATGCTATTCTTGTAATTGTTAGGTGTTAGGGCCTTAACTGAAGAAGAACAGCTATATCTTAGGTTGAGTAGATTAGGTGAGTATTTCTCTACCGGAGAGGAAATTTGCACCTACTATTTGAAGTGATTTGAATAGAGCTTTAAGAATGTTGTAATGCATTTCATTCCGAGCATACTGCATCTTTCATTATGCATCCATGAAATTTATTATGCACTCATACAATAGGTGTTCCGGAGGGGGTAACGCTCCTCGAATTCGAGCAATTGATTCCGGAGGAAGCCCAGAACCAGCCGGAGGAGTCAACAGAACCGGTCGGCGAAGGAGACGCCGCTGAAGACTTGCCGGAGTGCCCTGACCACCGGCCTTCGACTTTTCTCAAAGGCAAGCCCCGGTGCATGCTGAACCCATCGTTTTATAAATATATCTTGAGTACTTTTAATTGTTACTGCATTAAGTTGTAGAAGTTATATGAAAACAATTGTTACATTATACCTGTCCTTGTCCATATATCGTACTTAAATCCTAATTTAGGTTTAGGCACGTGTCAATGCTTAGCCCTGCTTAGTACGGTAGAAGTCGGATGATTTCCGGTCATCCGCGAGATATAGGAAGGAGTCACGAGTGGCTTTATGGCTATCGTGGATGGAACCATGCTTTAAAATGCAATTGAGACCGGGCGGGAGTTCGATAGTACAGCCGCAAGACACTTCACGTCTTGGGTGAGGAGCTATGCTCGTCTGAGTCGTTTAAGGACCGATTCGCTGTACGTCCTTGAGTCATGTTGAACGCAGTCTAACACTTAGTTGGCCGGATAAGTCGTTCCGACCGCGAAGTCGAGTAGTATGGTTCAGGCCGGGAATCGAATGGTAGGTTGCATCTTGGAGGAGAGAAAGGATGTGCTTGGGGACATTGGCGTGAGACCAAGGGGGGTTAGAGTCCCTATTACCTGGCAGAGTGTCGCCCTTGGGGACGCGACATCATTCGGACCCGCGATTCCTGAACTGTACGAAAGATGACCTGAGCAGCCCTCGCTAGGCGTGACTCGGTGAGTGTTAGAAGTACCCCTCCAGCTGGATAGGAATTCGATTCGAATCACTGTCGCTCCCGGTTAGTGAGCACTTGACTTGAGCAGCGGCAACGTAGATCTCATTAATTGAACAGATGGTTAAGTAAATGATACAATGTTGCCACAATTTATACCTGCTATGAAAATAATGTTAATAATTGTTTGATGATAATCAAGTGCGTGTTTAGTACAGGTGCTAAGATAGATGACAGGTAAATGCTAAAAATAACTGCTAGTACAGGTTATAAGAGTTTCAACTACTTATGCCTTTATGCAAATGTGGTGTCAGCTAGCCTCTTGTGTAAGCCTTGCATAATCCTTGGTGTCATATTATTTCTGGTTTATGACGGGTAAGTCTAGCTGAGTACATTTCAGTACTCAGGGTTTATTCTCCCCTGTTGCAGATGATATGCTCTATCAAGGCTTCTGCAAGACGTGTCTCCACCCTGCGGGTAACGAAGACTAGATCACTAGGGCGTGATCATCTTTTATGTACTTTCCTCATGCTTTTGCGGGTTGTTGATCAACAAGACTGGCGGTAGTTAAACAACTGGTGTATGTGTTATGCTTTCGCTACTTTTCAAACTTGGTTTGTAATAATTGCAACTCCGTGGTGTAAACTTATTTCCGAACTACTTGTGAAATGTAACATATGATGTTGTATGTTGAATGATGCGATCTTGGTTGTAATCAAGTTGGTTTGAAATTCTTCGTGGTTTTAATTGACTACCGGGATTATATGGGCTCAAGTTCGAAAAGTTTAGCGCTTCGGTGCTTGTTTTTGTACTTGTGCTCTTATAATTTGGTCGGTTCTGTTACGACCACCACTACTACTACTATTTGTTGTTTGTGTATATGTTAATTTATGAGAATCACAATATCGACTTAATTTATTCAATGTTTATGTTTATGGTATTAGGGCAAATACATAGGTTGTTTTATGCATTGTCACATAATCTTGAGATGATAGGATGTCATCTTTAACGTGTCTCATAGTAATATCATAGTCCCTTAATTTTGTTGTGAGTTGTATGACAACCCATAAAAAAGATGCATGAGTGGTCCTATATCCCTCAGTTTTATCTTATAATATCCCTCAGTTTTATCTTATAGGATGGCTGCTTCATGAAACTATTGATTTCACTTAGTCCACATCATAAAAGCATTACATGAGGCTGAGATATGAGATGGCTAATATCTACCAAATCAATTTAGAAGGTAATTTATGGCTGCGTATCAAACCAATGTGCCACTAGTTGTCTCATGTAAGGTGTTAAGGAGTCAATTTTGCAAGAAAACATAATTGATATTGTAACAGGACAATGAACTATTTTGACACATAGTTATGTGAAAATTATCCTTGGCCAATTTTTTAAATATAGTTTACTTTTTAAACCATACCCATTACTTAAATAAAACAATACTTTTTTACATGAAAAAATAATATTACTAGACTACTAATCATAGAAAGATACTTCAATGGCATCGTATTGTATATTATTTTTTCTGTAACACGTGTTAGGATACTGGAATATGTTTATAGTAGATATTGTAGGTTTTCGTTGATTCATGCCTTACTTGAATGCTCTGCAACTGCAAGCGTTGAGATGATTCAGAAAAGTGAGAAAATCTCGGAGTGAATACCAAATTGAAAACCGAAACGTAATGGCCCAACTAAGCCCATTAATGGGCTGGGCTCGTTTTCCCAGGCACACTGGCCTAACCAAGCCCCGTAAAAGCCCAAGTGGGTGTTTGCCTTGTCATGCTGGGACCTTTTTTCAGATAAAATTAAAAAAAAAAGCTTCCGCTCAAAAAAAAGATAAAAAAGGCTTTATTGAACGCAAGACAATTACACCCGTCCTTCATCACACATTCCTACTATTCGAGGACTAACTGGGGTCCTAGATAATAGGTTGTCAGGCTATCAAATGTTAGTTTCATTAGTCTGTAAACACATAAAAATTGTAATCAAAATTAGGAAAAAAAATGCATAGAAAAAACTATAAGGTTCCAAATAGGGCTTGAACGGCTGCGTCACTGTTCACAACAGGAGGGGAGACGTAGTGGAAATCAGCAAAGTTGTAACGACCTCCATCCCACAAATTGACAACAATGTCTTGTATTTGGCATGAAAGTACTAAGAACGATCATATGACATTAACAATAACAAAACTAGGGACTAAAGTTTAGTTGGTGTCACATCGGATATTACATGGGGTGTCACGTGGCGTGTTCAAATACTAATAAAAAAACAAATTACAAATTCATCAGTAAACCGCGAGACGAATTTATTAAGACTACTTAATCCGTCATTAGCATAAGTTACTGTAGCACCACATTGTCAAATCATAGACTAATTAGGCTTAAAAACTTCATCTCGCAAATTAGTCTCAATATGTGTATTTAGTTTTGTAAATAGTCTATATTTATTATACCATGCATGTGTCTAAACATTCGATGCGATAGGAATTAGACTTTGGCTGGGTGATTCAAACACCTCAGTTACCTGCTGCCTACCCAACATGACTACTCAGAGCATGATATCAGACTGGCATGTCAGCCTGATCAACAATCAGATGCACTACGGAAAAGGAAAAGGAAAACAGAATTCTAACAAACTCGTAGAAAGGCTAATTCTCCGGGTGCGTTTCTTTAGGATTAGAGTTCATTTCAAAGAGAAAGAGATGTACAAAATGTTTTCATCCGATCAGGTCTCAGGGGCCCAAATTAGTACCGAGAAGCATGTACAATTGTCACTGATTACTTTTATAACCTACTAGTTCCCCAATTTCCCCCCAACTCGTCAGGCAAAAAAAAAGAGTTTCTGAATTCTGACCAATTCTCATCAGCTAAGGTCCCTAAAACTCTCTCAAGCTACACGCAACGATGCATGGTTCACCGGCGGGCATCTCGGCCTTCGACAGCGTCTGGTGGTCCTTCCCCACCTTGTTATGCCCAGTGCATCCGCGTCCAAGTCAGCAGGGACAAGAGATGGTGATGCCTGTGGTGGTGGGCTGACCTTGGTTTCCTCTACCTCCATGGCAACAGCCACGCTTCTTGCCCGGCGCCTCCCTCTCGGCTGCTGCTTGTTCCGGCCACGTTTCACCGGCGTGGCTGGCTTGGACCTTCCAAGTGCACGAAGATCCTCTGATACCTCGTGCTTCGGTAATGACGCAAGGCTTGGCAGGATGTCCTTCTGAAAGTCTTTCCTCTGTCGACGTCCTCGCCCTCTACCTCTCTGAGGTTTTGAGACAAGATCTGAAGCTGCAGAGCTATGGCCACAGTTACGGTTATCCTCCTGGGTGGTTCTTTGTGTTGAATGGTACTCGTTGCTTTTGGTTTCTTGCAGCTTCAGTGTTGCAGCCTCAAAGTCATCATCACTGTCCTCGTCCAACACTATGTTATCTTTGGATATAGCTAGGTCAGCGAACCAATGCAAAATGTCAGGTTGAGGAGATGCTGGCTGAACGCTATCATTCCACATTTCTACCAGCCTCTCTGCTGCTGCTGTGGTGAGAGAATCCTGTGAAGGATCATTGGGTTCATGAGGAACAATTTCACCTGATTCATGAGCATCCATCTCTGGATCATTGATTATTGGCAAGGCTTCATTCAGGTCAATGAGATTCCTAATATCTGTGTCACTTTCCTTGCACTGGGGTTGAATTTCCATGTCAGCTTCACACTTAATCGATGGTCCAATGTTTAGGTCATACTGTAAAGTGGGTGAACACTGAGAATCTTTTTCAGCGCCAACACTGATGGGGAAGGCGGGGACTCTTGTGCTACTTTCTGAATATAATAATGTGGGGCTGGGCAAAATCTGGGAATGGTCCTTTGCATAACTTGATGGGACTTTTGATTCCATCAGGCTTACTGGTTTCTTGCTGAGCCTGATATCAACCACTGATTTCTCGCTTCCCTGTTCCCAAGTGGCAGCGGCATCAACCGGTGTGTCATTCAGATCTATATCCATCAGGTTATCATGGAGTGCAGGAAGCTTTTGATATCCTGCACCTCCCTGAATCTTCAGTGAATGATGATAGGGTGCCTTTGAAGTAGAATCCATCGAGATACCATTGGAAAGGGCATCCTTAGAAGTGAATGTTTCAGCAGCACCACAATGACTCTTAGTCAAGTAGCTTGTGTTGTTGCTTTGCCACGGTGGATTCAGTGCATGATTGAAGCCAAGCGGAGCAAGGATCGAGTGATTGAAGGTGCTAGCACTGGGAGCGTAATGACCCATTGAGGAACCAGTACAATTTTGTTTGTACCATGCCATGCTAGTGTTTGAGTCTGAATAAGAAATAGGAAACTACATTAGTGTGCACTGATGATAGTGATTTAAATACAAAGGTATAAAACATGCCCAAAAAAAGTTGTATATCTTACCATCCTTTCTCTGTTGAAATGAATTGTTGTTCCTTATTTCCTCGTTTGCTCCAAAGAACCTTGAACCAGATGCTTTACCAGCGCATTTTTCTTTTAGTTTTGCTTCCAAGCTTATGAGGTTCAAGTTCACTCCCTGTGATACATGACGCTGGTTCTGGGGAGCAGATATTCCCACACCAAGAAAATCTGTTATATTCATACTAGATGATTCTTCAACTGGTTTATTCAGTATATGCACAGCTGAGCTGTGATGTGCCTGTATATCAGTACTCCAACTCTTCATATGTGAATAGCCCTCACTATTTTGAAGGTTGAGCTTGACATTTCCAAAAAGAACAGAACCATTAGCCCCAGGCAACCTTTTTGAAGGCCTCACTTCCACTATCTCCACATCATCATCATCATCATCGTCAGCGTATACATCTGCTGGAAGCTGCAGGTCGAACATTTTCTTTTGAGGCCTAACATTGTTATGCCTCAAAGGAGTTCCAATCACACTATATTGTGAACTACTTTCATTTATCAAATCGATGCATGATTGCTTAGGATTATGTCCAGAAATAGGATTTGCAGTTTGCTGCATTCCTTTAACATCACCAAGCAGTGCCTGTGATGCAGAGGAACTTGGCTGCAATACATCTGCATAACTAGGACAACCATTGAGCTCCTCTCTTTGGAACCGTGCCATTAGGTCGTTCTGAATTTTGTAAAGACGGTGAAGCTCATACACCTACATAGACATCAAAATGGTAAAGGAAATGAGCTATTAGAACTATAGACAAAAAGAAGAAAACAACACCACTATAAGGAATGCCTTTTTTATAGCTTCATCAAAACATACCTGTTTCCGAAATGTAGCTTCATGTACAAGCATTGTCCGCTTTATCATTTCCTTGTCGTAATGTACAGATCCATTTGAAGCTATTATTGTGAACTTCTCAGCAAGATACACACTTGGTTTGTTCTCCTTGTGATACGGCAACACATTGCCATTAGAATTTACACTAGAATGTTCCATGTCAAAGTATTCTGGAATATAGGTCTCGCCCTCAGCTTTTATTCCCATATCTGTCAAGTAATGACACAGAAAAGTTAGGTTAGAGCTATCATTAGAGAATCACAACAAATCAGCACAAAAATTGTCTATAAGCACAGCCTTCCTTTTGGATTTCACTTTGGAAAATATGAGAAGGTGCACATGCTAAAATGGCCACAATTGTAATGCTATTAACATATAGATGCCATAACAGAATGTTTTATCAAGTCGATAGAAAATTGTCCATATTTGCAGCCTCTCTTTGGACTTCACATAGGGAAAAAAATGAGAAAGGAAACATGATGAAATGACCAAAAAGAGGGTGCTACCGAACATTAAAAAACCATCCTATAGGTAAATGACAATACTGTAGTAATGTGATCTTTGCATGGGACAGGAAGTTGACCACAAATAAACAACACTCTACACCCCCAAAGAAAATTACCCACTGTTAACAGATTAAACTCATTAGCTGATTAAATGTTTTTATCACAATTACAGCCTCTCTGAATGTTTTCCAGCCCAAATGGCATTGGCCCAGAAAAGTCTGATCAACTAATATGCCATATTTTATCAATATCAAGAATAAGGAAGCAGAGCAACAGTAGCCTTTGTCTACCCATGACAATTATTTCAGGCATAAACAAAACATCTTTTTTGTTGGAACATCAACTGGTACATCTCTACTCTAACAGTCTTCGCTGAATTTGCAATGTCTAATAGTCTAGACCCTGGCTGTCGCTTTCTGTAAACAATGAATTATGGTCCATTATAGCTCTTTATTTAATGACGACATAAAAGATCAATTAACAGTTACAGACACTGAATATCAAAGCATTGGCTTTCAAGCCCACATTTGGGAAAATATCGTCAAACATAATAACCAATTCAGCAAAATATAGTTTTATTCATGCAAAAGAGGAGAACCACCACACAAAAGTAAACTGTATCAATGTTATGGACAAATGTTTGAATTTGTTAGTATCATTAATTTTGCTACAGCTAATTACATTTCTGGAATCAGTCCAGATAATTAAGAAGCCAAAAACTGAAATAAACATCATGGTTTGGAGACCGGTTGTGAAGATATCTAACTTACAAAGTGGTCAAATATGAAACAGTAGCCAGTGGAAGAATCTGCAGATGAAGTTTCTGTAGTTCAAGGACCACTGGCTTGTTCAGCCAGCTTATTCAGCACCTTTTGCACACAGGAAAAGGCACCTGGAAGTGACCTGAAAATTGGCAATCACAGCTCGTAAGCAGACATAAAACAGAGAATCGGAAGTAAGGCCCTGGTTTCTGCGAACTCTGACCATGAGCAATCATCACAACTTTAAATAATGTAACTGGAGTGGAGACCAAATTGCAATGGGAGTTAAACAAGTAATCAACATCCCAGAAAATTAGTTTTGCTTTGGAAAATATCTAAGTGCCAGTAATCTTATCTATCGAAGAAAATGCTGAAAATCTAGTCCAAAGTGAGTGAAACAGCACAGAGGTGAAACCCTCGAACCACATCACAAGAATGCACATAAAGAAAGCATTACTTAGCCATTCTTTACAGACACTTCAATTTTGATCAACAAGTAAGATAAGGATCTTCTCTGATGACAACCAGAAGGTAAAACAGGCATAGGTTCAGAAAACCGCAAGAAGGTCATCTCATACTACTTACCAAGTTCTGGAATGCAAAACGACGGTGGCTGAGGGATTCTGCGAGCCGAGCCTGAAGCCTCTGTATGTGAAGAAACTGAGCTATGAATGTCAGCTTATCAGAAGAAAAGTCCAGGTTGCGTCAGCAACAAGAGACCTGTAATTTGGCATTGCAGGACGTCAGGGTATGGGAAGAAAAAGAAAATGTTAAGGGAAATAAATGCAAGCGACAAAAAAAATTGAAGACAAGATCACAAACCGCAGGAAACTGTTGAGCCAGAAGGATTCCAAACATTAAATTAAAGCGCTAAAAAAACCAGAGCTTTCCGAAACAATTCTTGAAACCACAACATCACAAGCACACTGCAAGAACAATAATCAAACCAAAACCAAGAAAGCTGCCAGCTTTCCGACACTATTATCCAACCAAAAAGCGCAACCAAAACCACGAAATCGAAAAGGGCACGAATTTTTCGCGCACACAAAATCTAGGCAGAAGTAGAACATCATATGGCCAAATCTAGGCAGAAGTAGAACATCATCATATGGCCAAGAAACAGAGGGGAGAACCTCCAAGAACAAGGCTTCCGACCCGACCTCCTCCGCTGAAACAATGGCGACCAGACCGAACCAGACCAGACCAGAGGGAAGCAGCCTAGAACAAGAGATAATCCGTCCCCTCACCTGCTCACCATGTCACGGGGAGACGAAGCCCACCGGCCGCATTGGAACTGCCATGATCCAACAAAAGATTCCGCCTTTCCCCACTTCCTCAAACAAGGAGACAAGGCCAACCAAACAAACAGCAACACCTATAAACAAGTACTAATTTATCGCCATCCACATGGACAGAGATACAATCCATTTTCGTCTTAGTTGGCCATGACGGGAGGAGACCCAGATTAGATTGGCCGGCAGATGACGATGAGAGGGGATCTTCTCCTCCTCCTCGACTCCCTCTCTCTTGCTCTCTCCCCTTTCTAGTGGGGAAGAAGAGGAGAAAAAATGGGCTTCTCGGAGAACAGGAAAAGTTTGTCAACTTCTGGTCTTCTTATTCTCTGCCGGCTCCTCTTGTAGGAGGACTGGAGGAGTATATTGTTCTCACTCAAGGTTTGGTGGTGGATAGAAGGCATTGATTTTCTTCATCACTTTGCATTGGGTTTTGGGGTGCAAAAAGCCATAAATTAGGGGCTTCTCTGTGCCTTTCCCATTCCTCTCTTCTTCTTCTTTTTTTCCCTGTGTGTGGTGAGTTCAGTCTTTTGGGCCATGTTTAGTTCTTTAAATTGGGGTGCAAAATCTACTATGTAAAAAGAAGATTACCCGTCACATCAAAATGCCGGCACATGTATGGAGTACTAAATGTAGATGAAATCAAAAACTAATTGCACAGTTTTATTGTCATTTGCAAAACGAACATTTTAAGCCTAATTAATCAATGTTTGAACAATTATTATCAAGTAAAAACAAAATTATTACAGTACCAAATAGTAATTTAGCACTTCCCAAATTGGGAATCTAAACAAGTCCTTTGGACAATTTCAGACCTGGGAGATTCTCTGCCCCCTCTCTCTCTATAGTCTGTATAGCGTAGTGCCTTTCTGGCTTTCTCTCTCCTGTGCCTCTGGATTGGAGTATGGAGAAAGGAAAGGCAGGAAGATCATAAATGTAGCACCACCGCTACATGCACACACCAAACCGCAAACCGAACTGCATAATTCTTGCCCCTAGCTGACAGGTGACAAATTCACAACTAATCACCTGATATTTTCAAAGTGCTTAA
>CM039610.1:45137038-45189863 GCA_022457205.1 Saccharum spontaneum
GATTAGTTTTCGCCAAGAAATGAGCATTTTCCGGTTTCTTTTACGGCAAGCACTCTCAGATTCTCTATTAGGCCTTTCTTATTTTTCATTTCTTTTCCGTTACATGATTTTCTTTTACCAGTGAGTTAGGACATGTTTGGTCAAGCACCGTATCTCTGCAGCTATGAATTTTGGTCGCCTAGCAGCTTGCCATGTAACAAACCAAACATACTCTTAGCTTTACCTAAGAGAGAAGGAACCATCATGCTTTTGATATTCATTTGTGTGCCCCACTAGAAATGGCATGGCCTATGTGCCAAGTTCCATCACCCAAAATGCTCGAGATTTGTCCCCTGTTCGGCTGAGCTTATCAGCACGGCTTATCAGCCGTGGAACAGTATTTTTCTCTCACAGCAAATCAGCCACAGCCGGCTTATAAGACAAAAAAAAAAAGCCTGCCGAACAGGTCTGTTTTTTTTTCCTTTTCTAAACCAAACGAGAGTAGCGAGATTCCCTCAACTCGTGCTGTTGCTGTTGATTGATGCAATAGGAGCAGCATCAGTACTGCATGTAGCCAACCGGCCAGCACAGAAGTTATGTTTCTCTGGAAAAAAATTCTGCCAACGAAGAGCCTGTTTAGTTAAAAAGTGAACAAAAAAAAAGTGCTACATTACCTGTCACATCAAATCTTATGGCACATGTATGGAATACTAAATGTAGACGAAAAAAAACTAATTACACAGTTTAGTTGTAAATCACGAGACAAATCTTTTGAGCCTAATTAGTCTATGATTAGACACAAATTGCTAAATACAACAAAAAGTGTTACAGTAGCCGAAAAAATAAATATCACCCAGCCCTTGTTTAGATCGAGAAAAAATTTCAACCCGATAAATAGTACCATTTTCGTCTTATTTGACAAATATTGTCCAATCGTGGACCAACTAGGCTCAAAAGATTCATCTCGTGATTTACAACTAAACTGTGTAATTAGTTATTTTTTTACCTACATTTAATACTCCATACAAGCGGTTAAAAATTGATGTGATGAAGAGAGAGTGAAAAAACTTAAAATTTTGATGTCATCTAAACAAGGGGCAACTAAACAAGCCCGAAGCATTGTTTCAAGGCTTGCAGGAAGGTGATAACTCGAGGCAGCGGGCCAGCAAGTTGCCCGAAACATGGCAGCGGGCAGCAGCTGCAGAGTGATGAGAGTGAACACAGCAACGGCCAGTAGGGGCTGGGAGAAAAAGGTAGCCTGGCTCCGCTCACAGCCCCCACAGCACACACATCCCTGCTCCATCGGGATTCGGGCGGAAGATTCTTGCTCCATTTCTTGGGCGTGGTTTAGATCACCAAATTGGAGAACGCTAAATCACTATTTGACACTGTAGCAATTTTGTTTTTATTTAATAATAATTATCCAAACATTGATTAATTAGGCTCAAGATATTCGTCTCGCAAAAGACAACAAAACTATGCAATTAGTTTTTGATTTCATCTACATTTAGTACTTCATGCATGTGCCGATATTTTGATGTGATGGGGAATCTTCTTTTTGCATAGTGAAATTTGGGTGTGAATTTGATGATCTAAACAAGGCCCGGGCAAAGTTGACTACCGGAGAATTTAGGCCATGTTTGATTTGCACATGTTAAAGTTTAACTCCTATCATATTAATATTACGGCAAATGCATGTAGTACTAAATGTAGATTAATTGTATGCATATCGGCACAGATCAGGAGTAATTTACGAGACGAATCTATCAAGCCTAATTAGTCCAAAATCGAAAACTTTTTATCAAATAAGACGAAAGTGATACAGTGTTTGTTAAACTTTAACCACCCCAAACCAAACAGGCCCTTAATTTTGCTGTGTTACTATGAACAAATATATAATATACTATTACTCATATAAATACACTATGATTTCATATCTAACAACCAACCCTACATAGTGTAGGAGTAGTATATTTATACTGAAAAGAGTGAATGAGAGATGTGTTCCTTTCCTAAAATAGGTAAGATAAACAGCAAGATTCACTTCGCTAAAAAGGTAGGCTGAAAAATACTATTACTGATTTATTGTGAGAGAGAAACATTCTACCATACTTGAAAAGCCTTCTAGTAACAGTTAAAATTGACTCCGGACATACTAATTATACCTAGAACCAAAGCCATAGAAAAGCCCCTATTCTTTTAGTTACCTTATTAAAAGATGCTGAGCCGGGCCCCGGCTAGGTGCATGAGGTCAGAAGCGACTTCATTTTACAGCACATCGAGGTGTACTAATCCCACTGAGATTGAGGCTTACCGTAAGCAAGCAGAGCAGAGGTGAAGGTAAGGCGGCTCCAGTGGTCACGTGACGGATGGATGCTTTGTTTATGGTTGCATCGGCATCGGCATCGCACTCGCATCAGAATTCAGAAGACGGCGAAGGAGCACGAAAAGGACAGTCTCCGAGATCTGCCAGGGGCATTCTCGCCATTTCTTTATGCCGACCAAGGCGGCCCTCAGATCCCCCGGAGATCTTCTGCGCCCAACAAGCATACTGTGTCTGTGTGTTCTGCTGCCATGAAAATTTGACCACACCACTGAATCTGAATGTTATGTGTGTAGACCCGGTGTGGTGATTATTGGAGTTTCATAAACCCCAGTAGATAACATAAGATATTCAGATTAGGTACATATATCCTCATGTCCAGGCTCAAAGATGCCTCCCAAAAGTAACGATTGGCCCCCAGGCCTTAGCAAGAAGGAATATCGTGTTGCAACTTGCACGCGTAGCAACACGGGAACACAGAATTGAGCTTCTACGGTACTCCCTCCGTCCTTGAAAAAGTATCGTTTTAGGTTTTTCAGACATCGTATTTGATCGTTCGTCTTATTTAAAATTTTTTAATAAATATTATTTATTTTGTTATGACTTATTTTATCATTAGAGATACTTCGATAATGATTTATTTATTTTATAATTTGCACAAAATTTTTGAATAAGACGAACAGTTAAACACGATGTCTGAAAAATCTAAAATGACACTTTTTTTATGACGGAGGGAGTATGTACGTATCCATAGCACTAGTCTAGTAGGCCAATAAACCACAAAACGCCAAGCGTGTAGGCAAGCCCGGACCCTTCGATTTCGCCCAAAAGATCAGCCTGTTCGGCTGGCAGGCTGCCAGCCAGCAGCGCTTTTCTCTTACATCAAATCAGTATTAATCATCAGCCACTTATCAGTCAGTAATATTTTTTCTTACAATAAATCAGCAACCGCCACCAGCCAACCGAACAAGCTGCCACAACACTTTCCCAGCTTCAGTTGCCCCCCTATTCAGACTTCATTCGAAATAATCTCTGCCCTTTGTCTTCCTGCCCTTCGTCTTCCAATGTACAATCAACTATGCTGTCACAGTCACAGCCGAAACAAACACAATACTGGCCCGGTTCGGCAGGCTGTTTTTTTAGCTTATAAGCCGGCTGTGGCTAATTTGCTGTGAGAAAAAAACACTATTCCACGGCTGATAAGCCGTGCTGATAAGCTCAGCCGAACCGAGGGACTGTCTTTGCTGAATCTACTGCCTTCTCAGTTCTCTCACCTTTGCATTTTGAGAAGACACTGAAGTTCTAAGGCAGTGTTTAGTTCCCTCAAAATTCCAAAAATTTTACAAGATTTCCCGTCACATCGAATCTTTGGACGCATGCATGGAGTATTAAATGTAGGTAAAAAAATAATTAATTGCACAGTTTGTCTGTAAATGTCAAGACGAATCTTTTGAGCCTAGTTAGTCCATGATTAGATAAATTTTACCAAATAACAACGAAAAGTGCTACAGAAACTTTACACCCACTTTACACCATCTAAACACTACCTAAATGATGGCACTCGTTGAGAAATGCCAAGTTGCCAACTATCTTCTCACCTTCTATAGATCAAATGATGGCACAAGTGCAGATGTTGAGAAATGCCAACCATCTGACTGACCAACTTATCACTGTACTGCCAGTATTTTGACTGTGCCTCGCGTCACCAGCTTTCGTCACGGTGGCAGATTAACAGAGCAAAGCCGATGGCAGGACTGCTATACTACGCTGATAAAATGGTTGAACGAACGAACGCGCCTCTGGGCGTTCAGAAATCAGGACCCTCATGGAAACTTCTGTACCATGCCAGAGCGTCTCCCTGACAGGGCAGCGCCATAGTTACTGTAGCTGGTCCTGCCTTCCATCAAACTATTATGTGGCCTGCAACTGCAAGGCAAATCACATTGCGAAGCATTGCAGTATTACACTCATTGCACAAGGAGTTTTGATCTGCTTGAACTCAGCCAACGCTCTTAACATGCGAACTCAGTCTTTGGACTATCTCGGATATCAAGTCAGATCCATGGTGCTTTCTGTTCCCCAAATGTGAATGAACTCACTTCATCGATTTCTATCCAACTTGAGCCTACTGTTTTCTGAGACGCTGTTCCTTTCATCTGCACCCACCCTTGCCTTCGCCATGTCGTTGCACTAGGCAGATGTTTGACAGGACAGCGTAGTTCCTTGCATTTGTGGGTTGCAGGTTGTTCAGCTCGTTCACCACCGACTGTTATGTGCAGTCGGCAGGGAGCCCCAATGCCCCATAGGCCATGACCACATTCGTCTGTCTCCATGTTGGCAAAGTACCAGCGCCGGCCGCGGCCACTTCCTCCTGCCGCACCACTGCGACCATGGCCGTGTTCCAGGACGCGACGTCCCATGCTCGCATTTCGTCGAACACCTTCCTGTCGTCCGAGAGCCCGCCGTTCTTGGAGCAGAGGTTCGATCAGCGTTGCCCCATACAAGGTGTCCCCGACGAACCCAAACTTGATGACGTGCGAGGCCCGCCGGCTGCTGTGGCGAGCGCCTTGATGGGCAAGGAGTAGGCGGGCGTGCGGGCAAGTCGGGAGCGCGGCAGCGGAGAATACGGCGTGCGGCGGCAGCCAGGGGGTCCCGGCTGTAACAACCCAGAATTTTCCAGGAAACAAAAATCACTGCTACAAAATTTTTTCTAAAATAATCTATGTCTGGTGAGGTGACATGCACAAAACTTACCCTAGTTGCACAAGTATTACATTCTTGCATTTAACCAAACATGCTTGAGTTGGGTTTTATGTTCTTTGGATTGAATTAATAGCAACAACATTTCTTAAATTAATTTTTTATAACTAAATGTACAAATATAATCTTATCAAATAATTGGAAACCAAAAATATATTTAGTAGGCCCCATTATGTTATACAAATAGAGGCAATATATTTTCTTACCTATAAATGCCTTGGCATATTTTTGAACAAGGGAAATATAAATAGAAAAGCTATTTAGCTAAATAGGAAAACCCTTTTCCCCTCCTAATCAACCTAGCCGGCCTGCCCGCGGCCTGGCCCAGCAAGCAAAGCGATGCCGGCCCGTTTTCGCTCGCTAGCACACCGGCAAGGACGCCCGTCCTCTTCCTCTGTCTCACCGACGAGAGGGCCCCGCGGCATCATCCCCTACCTCCAGCTCTCCCCTGTCTCAACCGAAACGGCAAAAGGAGGAGGCAAGGTCACGCGTCGAGCAAGGAAAGATTCCCTTTGCCCCTTCCAGCTGTCGTGCGCGCCAAGCATCCGCGTCCGCCCCCACGAACGCGCCACGTTAGACCTGGCCGCGCACCTTGCCCCACCGTCATGACCCACGAGCGTGCATGGCACCGTCATGGACCGCAGAGAGGCCTGCTGCCTTCTGACACACCAAAACCGCCAAGGATTCGATTTGGCCTCGCCAATCGATCGCCAACCACACCACGGCACCGTAAACCTTGTCCTAGAGCACATCACAGCCCTCCTTTCTCCCCATCCACTCATCCCGCCGTTCGCTACTTGATCCTGGCCGAGCTCGGTCTATAAAAATCCGAGCCAAAACCCTAGCCATTCCCATTTCTCCTCGCCGCCGCACTGGTGGTACTACCCCCATCACACCAACTCGTCGTAGGGAGAAGAGGAGGAGGAGAAGGTGAAGAGGGAGCGAAGAGGAGCCGGGAACGTCACCAAGGAGGAGCAGCCGGAGCTTGAAGCGCCGCCTGCTGGAGCAACGTTGAGCCGTCGGAGACAAGGACGGCGTAGCGATCTTCTTCGTCTTGGCACGGCACTGCTACCCGCCTACACCGCACCGACTCGCCCTGCCTCGCCATCCAACTTCACCGCCACCACGGTGAACACGCCAATCCACTCCGCCGCTTTCTTCTAGCACACCGGCATGGTGCTGCCCCGCCGTTCCCGTACCGGGGCAAGCACGAGGATGCCATGACCCATGCACCTGGCTCATCAAACCTGCACACGCCTTGAGCGCACACGGGAGGGTCTCGCCGAGCCTTATCGGCTCGGGAACGGCCACCATGTACACGCGCACAGTGCACGGATGCCATGGCCATGCTCGTCGAAGCAAGGATCGCGTTCTGGTGAAGTTTGGCAAAAAGAGATGGGAAGGGGAGGTGTGTTCGGCTTGTTTTGGAGTGGAACGCCTAGCGCAATAAGAAGAGGGAGGAGAGGAGACCCTGGGGCGTCGAGACGCATTCGCCGTACCGGTGGTGCCGTACTTCATGCGCTGCCATGTCGCACGCGCCCTGGACAAATCCGGCTACCACGCTCGATGTGGATTTGCCGATGAGCCTCGCCGTATCCACGCGAACCCGATCGCCTAGAAGATAGGAGGAGGAGCCGCCATGGCTGGAGAACGTTCGCTCGCCGCCGGCGGAAGTGTCACTGCGTGGGGAAGCAAGGGGAGGGGCTGAGACAGCAGTTCAGTGCACTCGGTGCACCGTACACCATGAGGAGAAGGGAGAGAATGGACCGAGTCCATCGTGAACCACGTACACGCCCTGTGAACCGCCATCGTCTGTCCACCATAGACTGGTCCTATGGACCCAAGCCCGATCCAAAACCCAGGAGGCGACGTGGCAGCGCCTGAGCTCGCCACGTGGCGGGCCTAGCCTGGCCCAGCCCTGGCCCACCGAGGCCCGGTCATGGCCCGGTCAATGTTGACCGTTGACCTGGACCCACATGTCAGCGACTCACTATGTTCCAGCCAATCAGAGCTTGACACGTGTCACTGCCTGGATTTTTCAGTTCTTTTTCTTTTTCAGAAATTCAATTAATCTTTGAAAATTCATAACTAATTCATTTTAACTCAGAAAAATATCAAACCAGTTTCTATTTTTTTCTAAAAATGAGCTCTACGTCTTAGGCTTGTGTTTGAGTGCATTTGGATCTTTTGAATTTCTGTTGCTTCTTTGTGCACCTCTATAGGAGTCGTTAACGCGACTCTACGTTACGTTTAACAGAGCCGGAGGACCTGCCGACTGAGGAGTACGACCCCGACTACAGCGAGGACTTGGGTGACGACCTGCCAGGTGCCACGCCCCACCCACTTTCGTAGAACCTATTACGCATGCAAATATAGAATTGCTAGCGCTTTACTTTTTGTGCAATAATATGATGATAGGATGCATGGCAGATGCTTTACTTTGAGCCATTTACCTTATTGCAACCTTACTCCTGCTCACCCTGCTGTTAGGCTAGATGCTCGCATGTTACATATTATTGCTTTTACTCTTACCCGCATTATATCTATGATGTGATGCCGCATTATATCTATGATGTGATGTCGGTGAGTGAGAGACGTATATGTATAAGACACGTAGTGCCGAGAAGTTGGTAAACCTGATAAAAGAACTAGGGAGATCTTGGCGTGCGTCTTGGGTGAGTGGTGAGGGTTGAGTCGATCGGACAGGATCCTACGACGAGTCTTTGGGGCAAGTCTTGCTGGAGGGGTGCGACCTGGGCATCCCTCACGAGAGTTACCTGTGGCGGGTATATTGTGAGGTGAACTGGGGTGTTGGTTATTCCTGGTGGAGGTGCTGTCGTGGCACGGGGAAGACGGTGTTTCCCCTTTGAGAAGATATCATGTCTGGTCTCCCTAAGGACTGGTACGTCTTGAGAACCGGAACCATGGGACTTTTGTACACACCACTCGCTCCTGATGGGCGGGAGACGATTACCCGACTGACTAGGGCAGTACCATTACTACTAGGTTGGAAGGTGATAGTGTATGGAGGTACGGGCATGGGGACCCACACCCTCCTAAGACAGCGTAGTGACCTTGGGGACCCGGTACTACGTCTCACAGTCTCAGCGTTTCGGTGGACACCGGGGTGGCCCAGGGCTGAGTGATAGGGTGGTATTATACCGATTGGGAGGCAGTCGGAATCAGCCTAGACGAGCCGGATCGTCGAGGATGGCGATCTTGTGGATTACCAGGTGTACACACTTTGTAGAGTTGATCGATCTATACGTATAGCCACGTCCGCAGATATGGACATTCCCATGACCTACACTTCACTTGATTAGAGAGAGGAGTTCTTTTTACCTTTCCCCCCGGTTTTGTGTTGGATTCCGGCTTTGGCCGTTGAGACGAGATCTGAGCGGGAGTCAGTCCCGTCGCTTAGAGAGAGAGTAACGATCGATCGGACGCGGACGATCACGAGCGGGAGCTTACTGGAAATGACCGGACGCTGGCACTGTGGCGTCCGGTTCGTCTTGCGGCGCGTCCGGTCGCTGGCTCGCAGGGGCGGGCGCTGTGCGATTGGCGCGTCCGGTCGTGGCGTGGAGCGCGTCCGGTCACACGTTACCTGAGAGCGTAACGTTTCGTGACCGTTGGAAATGTAATGAGCAAAATTCAAAAAGGGACACGTGGCGAGCATCGCACGAGGTTGCGCTGGTGCGATCAGACCCTGGCCGCGTCTGGTCGATCAGACCAGCACATCCGGTCAACGCGCACAGAGTGGCATCTCGAGCCTAACGGCTCTATTCTTTGGGGATGCTTATAAATAGTTGCTTGGCCGGGTTTGGGAGTTCTCTCTTGACTTTTTGAACACTTGAGACATACTTTGAGCTAGAGAACTTTCCCTCCACTCATCTTCTTGCTTGGTTGCATACTCTAGTGAGATTGAGTGAGATTTAAGTGCATTGCTTAGTGATTTGCATCTAGTGGCACTTGATCCTTGAGTTGGCTACGGATTTTTTGTTACTCTTGGGTGTTTTCTGACATCCTAGATGGCTTGGAGCAGTGGTGGTGTTGAGCTCATGATTAGAGATTGTTTTGAGCCTCACCAACTGATTGTGAGGGGTTCTTGAGCCTTCCCCGCAGGAGTTCGCGAATTGGCTACTCTAGTGGAGCTCGTGGCTTAGAGGATCCCCATATTATGAGTGGATGTGCGGCACCCGCTGAGGGTTTGACTCTTGATAGTCAATTAGCTCGTGATCCATCAAGTGGGTGCATCGCCACAACGAGGAGTAGCTTGCCGGAAAGCCAGTGAACCTTGGTAAAAAATCTTGTGTCATCTTTTGCCGAGGATTCTCTTTGTGATTATGTGTGATTGATTCTTTGGATACATCTCATCTCTACACCATCAGTATAAAAATCAATTCACTCCCTTTTACATTCTTGCACTATATCTTGTCTAGTATGCTTAGAGTAGTTTGTATTACATAGGAGTAAGTAGCTTAGTGATTTAGCTTTGTTGGTGTGAATTAGAGATCTTAGTCTTGTTCACTAGAATTGTATATGTGGCTTGCTTAGTGTAGTTGAGCTAGTGCTAGAATTAGCTTCGCCATCTTTTGTACTAACTTTGTTGTTGAGTAGAGCCTGTAGATATTTTGAAAAGGCTATTCACCCTTCCTCTAGCCATTTAGAACCTTACAAGGGGGCAAGGAAGAAGAGTAGAAGACCGCCTCCAGCATTGTGTGCCGGTGATAATATGCCTGTGCGTTGCTACGTTTTTTTTAAAATTTTGCTACAAGTTTTTTTAATTTTTTTGATATTCTTTATTTTTTAAATTATTGCAAGTAGCTAAGGATACAAGTTGTATGTCCCGTTGCAACGCATGGTCATGTTTGCTAGTTAACATTAAGGTGCATATATAAATAATAATGTTTCTACAAACTTTACCGGAGTTAGGAATTATTATTGCATCTAGGTATATAAGCGGGCTTGTCCGTGAGCCCGAAAATAGGTTTATTTTTACTGGTTTCATGACAAATCCGTAAAATTTAAGCCTATTTACAGGCTGGTAGATAAGCCCGCTTGCATCCCTTGCATCGACGTCACCACTTACCGGTTACCACATATAGTAAACTCTTGTTGTGCATGCATGTACATGCTGATTATTCGTGACATGCGTGCATGTGGCGTCTGATCTAGCCGTTGATCCATATCTTGCCGGGATCACAACTTGGCTGATACTACGAAAATACTCGGATCGTTAGGTCTCGCGTCTTGCAACTCGGAGCGCCACCACCGCCCCCCCTACACCACTGGTCCCCCTCCCTAGCTTCCTTCTCCGGCATATCGCCAGAGGCCGAAGGAAGTGGTGATCGATCATTTTTAATAAGTTTTTCCAGTAGATCGAGTACTTAGGGTTAAAGTCTCTCCATGCCAAGTTTCTTGGTTTTGGAATTTATCTCTGCCTCCTCTCCAGCGACGGCGAGAAGGCAAGATGGAATTGTTTTCTATATGGTGGCTCTGTTGAAGATGAGGACGACAACTATAGCGTCAGCATCCTCACCAGTATGACATGGAGACTTTTATTTTTAGACGGCGACATCAAGGCAGAGATGGTGTCGTCGCCATGGAATAATTTTCTCCGGTCTGTTGTCCATTTTGTCGTGGTTCTGGCCCTAATGAAGGACTAGGGAGAATAAGTTTCAGATCGATCTTCCTCATTCCTCGGTGGTAGAAAAAAGAAGGAAGATACCGAAAAGAAAAAGTTTCTCAACTCCGTCTACTACATGAATGTTTGTCGTCGTTCGTTGGGCATCTATTTTCAGGACTTTTGCCGAGTGTTTGCCTGTGCGGTCATCCATATTGTAAAACGTCGTACAAGTTTGGTTTTGATATCTGAAACTATTCATTGTGTGGGTACAACTTAGATGAAAATCAGTTTCTGAATATTTATGTAATCCAGAGTGCTTGTAACGTGTTGATGTACCCAGCTATTATTTAATATAATTCTTCTTTCATCCCAAAAAAAGGCTGATGTTGCCAACCTTTCAAAGAAAACAAAACGCTACTATTGACAAGTCTCAAGAAGTGAACATCAGAGTATCTGCCAAATCTCCATTGCTCCTCCTTGGCTATTTTTCTTCTTCTTGCTCTTGTCATGAATCATATTCCTTTGCCTGTATTCTAACAACCTGGTATCAGATTGATCCATGGTTCTCCATCCCTGCATACAGCAGAGGGAGGTCTAAACGATGGACGCTGACCAGCAGGTCGATGAGCGAGGCCAATACAACGCTGAGAAATCTCATTGAGAAAAGTGATGGACAACAAGGGGTTGGAAAAGCTAGGGTTTAGAAGTGAAAAGTAAGGTAGACATGTGTTTTTGAAGATTGAATAGATGGATCTCTTAATCGATCATGATCCTGTCAAGGTGGTCTTATTCTAGTAGGAAACTTTTTTCACACGTGAATTACAAAGTTTCTCAAGAGATTGGATCAATTTCCAAAGTAAGATCATGAATTGGCCTTGAGTCTACCAAAACTGGCTTAGGCAAGTTTGCATTAAGCCCGACATGGCTCCATACCAAAACTGACTAGAGGGGTGTTGGTATAAATTAACACACATAGATAAATCCGCAAACGCACAGATACCGCTGTAGCTTTCACCGGAGGTATTCCAAGTATTGTATCCACAGGGAAACATGAGAGACTAACTACGATCTAACTTAACAAGGGGGTGATAACTGGGTTAAGGTTTAACTTAACTAAGAATAGCAACAAGGTTAAGATAAACAGGAACATAGAGAGGATAACTGAGGTTCTCTAGTTCTAACTTGGGTAAACTATGTCTTCTACTATTCAACTAGGAACATTACTAGGGAAAGACACCAACAAAGGATGCTTTCCTTCACAACCGGGTCCTACTTGGCCTACAAATGGGAGGTGGACTACAAAGGATTCAACGAGGCACTCTACTCCCTCTAGAACAGGAATAAAGCACTCAAAAGATTCGTGATCCTAATGAACAACATAAACAAAATGCTTACTTGAATTAGAAGTTGATTACCAGAGAAATCTCGAAGGCAAGCTCAAGTAGAACTTTGATCCACCAAGGTACATGTCGTAGAGAGAGCACTGACAGGCCGGCACATCCTCCAAACTATTTTCTCACTCTCTATCTCATTATTTCTATTCATAAGACTAAATCCTATGGAGGACTAATCTTCTCTTGATAGCTGGCTCTGATCCTCATGAGGAAAATATAAATTAGGGTTTTAGGATAGCTCCAGGGAGGGGGCAGGGGCTGGTATATATAGGGGAGATGGAGTAGAGGGCAAGGAATTGCCACGTCATCGATCCGTGTCACCTCCCTCGACCACCGTTGGATAAACCGACCTAAAACCGCCTTAGAATCAACGGTGTAGATCGTAGGAAGGAGTATGAGGCGGTGGAGGGCGAGTGGGTTCTGGGCAAGGCCGGGTGGCCTCCTTAGTGGGCCAGCCGGCCCACTATGGTGAGCTTTTGGCCCAGCTTTGGCGTGGTGTTTTCTGGAACCTTCTAGAGTTGTCTTTCACAATTTTCGCAGGTTGAATCACTTGTTATCGTTAGTTTTCTTGTTTGGAGTGTATGACAGTGGTCCCGGGGCTGTTTTATGGATAAATCCTCCTGCATACAAATATTCACCAAAGCTCGTAGAATTTATTAGTTTAAATCCATATACTTATGTATGGTGATGGAATTAAGTATAAATGCTGGTTATGTTGACGGTTTATAATCAGTGTTAGTGACCATCAACAAGGGGGCCGGTTAAAGAGAATCTAGATATACAAATTGAGCGCAATTCATCTATTTAGGTTTTATAATGAAATATGTCCAGTCGATGTAGTCATCGATGCAGTTGCTTCTATTTTCTAGATTTATTTCAGTATTTGACGATTTAACTATGTTATTCTTCCCTAGTAGGCGATTATATCTGCTGACAGCAAGATGCATTGGTGACTCATGAATCTCGAAATATACTGACTTAGTATTCATAAGCGCTCATAATTGGATAGACGATCATTGAGTTATTATTATTAGTTAGACACGCATTCAGTAAAATGTAAAATATAATGGAATGGAAGTACATATTTAGCAAAAACCTAAAATTTCATTAAGTCCAATGAAATGGAAGTACATATTTAGCAAAACCTAAAATTTCATTAAGTCCCTCTTTGGAATGGATGAAAATTTTCTATTTGTTGTTATGGAAATGAATTGATTCCTATGAACTTCCTATGAAATTCCTGCATTCCAAAAAGACCCTAGATGTGTCTAAAAGCATCTCCAAGAGTTTCCAAAACTCACTCTCAATCTTAATTTTTTTGGCAAGATTGAAAAAAAATTGCCACATCTCCCCCAATCTTTCTGCACTTAGGAAAATCGACCTAATTGTGTGGATATATACACGTGTGTATCCATCTGCCAATCTAAAGGTGAAAGGACATGGGGAAGAATAAAGAGTAGGACACAGATGCAAATGTACAAGAGAGAAAAAAAGTATAAAAGTGGTTGGGGTGATTTAGGAATAATCCAGTATTCCTGATGCAAAATTACCTTGCTTTTAGCTAGATTTTAAAAACGGTTGGAGCAAGCAACAAATATGCTCTCAACTTTTTCTAGTCACTTGGAAAACTCATTAATTTATCAAGTGACTTTTTAGAAACTATTGGAGATGCTCTTATATAGCAAGCAAACAAATTTAGATGATTCAAAATATTTCTAATTATACTTTATGTGATTTTGTTGTCTGAATACACCAACAAATGTATATGACAAGAACTGTTTACTAGATCTTTTTTAATAGAAATGTAGACTATTAGACTATATATACAGTAGTTATTAAGTATAAAAACATTGTTGTATTAATAGGGGGGCCATGCCCCCCTCCTCCTAGCAAATGGCACGTGAGTTCACTAGTTTTAATTATTACAAGATCTAAATAAAAAAACACTTATCACTTATAGTGCATGGTGACAGTGCCGCTCGCCCGAAGCTCGTTGAACCGGCCAAGGCCATCGCACCGAATGCGTGGCCCGCCATGTCAAAGATGTTGTTGGCTCCGCCCTGTAGAGCGAGGCGCGACACATATCAGTGATAGTCATGGTGACCAAAGATTTGTTACTCGTGATTTGTGCACCTAACCTGTATCCTGATGCACATCCAATGGTGCATATTAGGAGGGCATATGTCCTTAAATCATAACCTACTTTCCCATCTGTCTCTATGCGTTTGGGTGTGTGAGAGAGTATGCCCATGCGAGAGAGCTTTGGTTTCCCCTCCTAAAGTTTAGTTTCTGTCACATCAGATGTTTGACACTAATTTGGAGTATTAAACATAGACTAATTACAAAATTAATTGCATAGATTGAGACTAATTTACCAAACGAATCTATTAAGCCTAATTAGTCCATGATTTGACAATGTGGTGCTACAGTAAACATATACTAATGATGATTAATTAGGCTTAATAGATTCGTCTCACGCATTAGTCACGACTTCTGTAATTAGTTTTATGATTAATATCGAAACACCTGATGTGACACCTAATGTGACAACTCCTAAACTTTAGTCCCTGGATCCGAACACCACTGACAAGTAAGATCATAATATACACTTGTGTCATCCCACGTGGGTGCAAGGGGTGCTCAAGCCCCCACCCCCTACTCCCTATGATCTAGTGGGACCCCCATAGCCATCTTTCAAATTTTTCTCCCATGAATTGAACGTTGGGAATGCTTGAAGTTTGAAAAAAAATGTCATTGTTGGTCTGGTACTCTTTATGTTCAGCCTCACCAGATTTTTGCCCTTGGATCCGCCACTAACCTTTAGGTTTGCACTACATATTTTACCTAATATCTATGACACCAAATTATTATTATTATCATCACCATCGTATTAAAAGAGCGAAGTGATTATTTCGTTCATCCTTATTTTAATTTCCAAAGTGTCATCACGTCTCTCTTTATCCATATCTGATCCAGACTAACGATCCATGTCCATATGAGTTAGAAACAACACTTGTATAACCACGATACAAAATCCGATTCCAAATATATTGGAATAGATGACGTAATACTGAGTCTGATTCTTAAACGTATTGAAACAGATGACACGGTTGTTACATAAATCCCCGAGCCTCATCATACCATTTAGGTGATCACACAGCAAGCAACGCATGGACATGTTGCTCAGTATCACTTGACACATCGTGAAATATATTTTCATTTGTGTTACAAATGCTGCTATCCTTTCCTATAAAGTTAGTCAAATTTAAGACGGTTTAACTTAAAGTAATTATAGAAATTGATTTATTTTAGGATGAAGGGAGTATAAACTATAGGTATTGTTTTCAGTGAGCGAGCTTACTATGTAAGAATGAGCTGTCCATTCTTATATCTACAGCCTAACTCCATCCTATCTCCGAGCTCAAATTCTGGTGTAGATAGCAAGTTATGATTTGGATTTTGTTTAATACGATTCTGTCAGGCAGTTGATGCTGATGACACGTGAGGTGAGGGGTAGTATGATGTGTTAGAAACAAATAGCTTGACGTGAACCAAAAATTTGAAGATAGAAGCAACCCCGGAGCGATCAATATGGTCACCCAAATTGAACATCCAAGAAATTTTGGGGACCTAGGTAAACAGCTTTACCTCCGACAGAGTCAAGGAGACAGGGTGCACCGGACGTCTTGACTTGACGTTGACGGTGTTGGCCACTAGCAGCTAGCACTAGGCCTGTTTTTCTTTTTCTTTTTTTTAGTGGTTTTTTTTTCTGCAAAACTAGCACTAGGACTGTTGGGCGAGGCATGACTGACTTGGGGTGTGTTTAGATGGGAAAAGTTGGGGTGAAAAGTTACTGTAGCACTTTTCGTTGTTATTTGGTAAAATTTGTCCAACCATAGATTAATTAGACTCAAAAGATTCGTCTCGAACTTTACAGACAAACTATGCAATTAGTTTTATTTTTTACCTACATTTAATGTTTCATGCATGCGTTTAAAGATTTGATGTGATGGGTGGAAGAGGAAATATTTTGGGTTCCTGTAGTAAGTGAACAAGGCCTTGGGTGCCCAGCAGATCCAACAAGCCAGGCCCAAGTCTTGGCAGTTCAGTAGTTGAGCCTTTAGTTCACACGTCTAGGCAGCCCAAAAACAACAGACAGCAGATAAAGCATTTCCTCTTCAACCGGCGGAGGCGTCGGGCGTCGGCGCCTCGCCGGTCGGTCGCGCCGCCGGCTAACTGTGCCCGGGCGGCCGCCCCACCCCAGACCCCAGTGTGATGGCAGGTCCGCCCCGTACACAAGTGCCTTCCCTACACAGATACATCCTCCATCCCAAATTATAAGACGTTTGACTTTTTTTACCTAAGTTTGACCACTCGTCTTATTCAAAAAAATTGTACAAATATAGTCAAATTTAAGTCATTCTTGAAGAACTTTTATTAATATACCAAGCTACGATAAAAAATTGATATTTTGCACAATTTTTTTGAATAAGACGAGTAGTCAAACTTGGTGTCAAAAAAATCAAACGTCTTATAATTTGAGATGGAGGAAGTAAGTACGTAGGGAGTATACAACTTAACATGTCCATGAAGTACTATTTTTAGTAAAGGTAGGTTTAAACATGCATACTTTTTCAGAAATCACACTTCCGTGATTTAGAAAATTTTGAAACAATGCACATCCGTAGTGCATCAATATACGTACTTTGTTGCAAAAGTTGAAGTTCAAACTCAATCTAGAAAAAATCATCGAAACATAACAAAACTAGTAAATGATTTAGGACAGAGGGAATACAATAATGTTCTCGGCATCACGTAGTCAACCGACGCACTCGAGATCGGATCAAGGTCTGTCCAAACATCAACGTGATTGTGCACATGATGTTAAATTTTTTTTCTGAATATGATGTTAAATATTCACTATACTGCTTCCGCACTAAGTATAGATATGCCAGTTGCCTAAAAAAAGTACAAATATGCCATTACCACAACTGTAGAGTTGAGAGAAGTGGCAGCACTGCTTGCAGATAAACAAATAGCAAAAAGCACACTCGTCGTGTTGGCTAACGGGCTTGTTAACTGTCTTCACGTGCGAACTGCGTGGTTATGGTTTGTCAACGAGTGAGACAGATTTAGATGGAGATGAGATGGGAGGTCGCGGGTTCAGTTCAGCTGATTCCATCTGTCCTGTCTAATCACATTTTCATTTTCTACGCAGTTTAATGGGTTGGCTAGATGGAGATGATGGGGCCATTTAGCTTTGCACGCATGGGCTCGGTCCATGCACCCGTAGCGGTGATGTCATGAGGTCGGTGGGTTGGGGTTCAGTTCAGCACCATTGATATGCACTGTACTTTTTACGAAGATGGGTTGTTCCACGAATTCCTGAATAATAAAAGGCTTATCGAAATGAAAAAAAATAAAAGGGTCATGCTAGCGCCGAACGTCCAGTGGCCCACGCACCCGCGTGCTTCGCGTCCCGTGCCTGCAGGAAGAGGCGGAACCAAAGTGGGGCTAGCGGGGCCGTGGCGCCCCTAGCACAATAGATTTGTTTAAATACATATATAAATATTTATATTTATAGCACAAAAAATATTAATTTCACCTAATTTTTATTAAAATATGATGATTTTGGTTAGAAATAGTGTAGATTTTTTTGAAAATTTGTTAAAACATATAATTATGTATATTTTATCACAATAAAAAATACGATCATATTTGTTCGGTCCCCTTAATCAAAATCGCTGGTTCCGCCTCTGCCTACAGCTGCTGGGTCTGTGCGTGTTGCTGCTGCGTCTGCTGGCTTGCTACGCTCCGAGTGGGCTGCTGTTGCCGCATCTGCCCGCGTGCTTCGTGCCCCACGCCTGCAGCTGCTGGGTCTGTGCATGTTGCTGCTGCGCTTGCTGGCTTGCTGCGCTCCGAGCAGGCTGCTGCTGTCGCATCTGCCCGCGTGCTTCGTGCCCCGCGCTTGCTACTGTTGGGTCCGCGCGTGCTGCTGTTGCGCCTGCATGGGGTAGCATGCGTGGGACCCGCCTAGCTGCATGCAAGAGAGAGGGTGAGAGCACAACACACGTACCTGTGTTGACCCCGGCTGTGTACTCCACTGTGGGGGACCAAGCCTGGTGGTGCAGGAGCGTCTGGTTCTGCGTCATGCGCGCATGCATTTTGACCGTGGAGTGCTCGACCATTTGGGCACTAACCACCCGTTGCATGCACGTTCGACTATTGGAGCTGGCCTGCATGACAGAGATAGATAGTGCTAGATGGGTACGTGCATTGTGTGCGTGCCCGCGAGTCACAGCGCGTGGGGAACATCACCTGCTGCAACATACTGAAACATACTGAAACCAGGTGAAACAATTAAAACATACGTTTGCAACATATGTGTATAACCACTGCAACATTTACAACATCCAGATAAAAACCCTTGCAACATACGTTAGAAATAGGTGAAACATTTAGAATATATATTTGCAACATACGTGTATAGCCACTGCAACATATGCAACATTCAGATGAAAGCATGCAACATCTACGTAAAACAGCTGAAACATTTGGAAAACATACTTGTAACATACGTGTATAACCACTGCAACATATATAACATCCAGATAAAACACTTGCAACATACGTTTGAAATAGCTGAAACACTTGAAACATATAGTTGCAACACACGTGCATAGCCATTGCAACATATGCAACACCAGATCTACTTTTACAACATACATTTGAAACACACGAAACAACGGTTGTAACATGTGCTCATCTACTTGTTGTCGTCTAATGAAGGCTCGTTGACGCTGGCGCAGGGGGAGCGCAGCGCGAGGCACGAGGTGCGGACGACGCGCGGCATGAGGCACAGGCAGGGTGTGTGGCACAAGGCGGGTCCAACATGAGACGTGGCATGAGACGGTTCCATCCTGGTAAAAGCGTCCAGATGTATTTTAATAACGGGCCAGTCAGACCTGGTCCTCAGACCCAGCGAAGACGCGCGTCTGGCCGGCCGGACGCTCGGTAGAGAGCATTACCGACATTAAAACTGCTGACAAAGTTGCGAAAGACTGTTTGGTTGGTGACCAAAACTTGCCATGCCTAACCTTCGACAAACTGTGGCTGCTAGAAAAAATTTGGCGAGCAAAATTGAAGCCACACTTGTGACAAAGTTTGGCAAGAAAATGAGTCTATGACGTGTGAGACAGGGTGCTAAGAAAGTATGGCACGACGTAATTGTGGCAGCAAACTAAACAACTGTCAAAAAAAAATTATGGCATGACTAACTTATGACATGGTACGTTTCGGTCACGATCTAGACAGGCCCAAATCACCTGTCCTGAATACGAGTCGTTTGAGAAATAACATCGACCTTCCAAAGGTCTTTCATATATCTCTGTATGACCAAAAAAATCTACTAACTGCAAATGTGAAGCAAATATATGTATTTTGTTGGTGCCATTTATCTTTATTCGGATCAAATATTTTTCTATCTTCGGAGAGACCGAGGGACGTATTAAGGCCAGCCTCAGTAGAGTTTCATCAGAGTTTATGGGCATTAAATAAGCTAATGTGGCATCGTATTAATGAAGAGAGATGATAAGAGTTTCATAGGAGCAGAGAGAGTTTTATGAGGATGAAACTCTTCTGCACTGTTTCCAAAATATAGATACATTAGTAACAAGGCCATGAAATCTCTACTGAGACTAGCCTAAGGACCTCCTAATAAATGACACAGACAAAAGACATTGATTGCGTGTTTGTGATCAACCCGTGTGGTTTCTCGACAAGGAAAAACTCACTAGCTACACACTTTTTTTTTAAGAATTGAAGTACTTCTTTCTTGATATAATATTATACTGTTTTCTCAATGCTGGGGTCTTTACCTTTGCAAGTAATAAAAATTTAACTTTGCAAAAGATCAAGGGAGGGTGCTTTACATCGTCTGTTCCATCTGCCTTTACCAATACTGTACGTATATATACAACTATACAAGGTGTTCATCAGTTCCAGGAATTGGAACAGCTATTACTTGGTTTACCGGCCACCTCGGAACAGGAATTGGAACAGCTATTACTCCGGCCACCTCGGAACATGATCAATGGTCAATGGATATAAATTTGGGGCTCTCCAATGTACTCTTCAGCAAAAGCTTACATAAATTGTCACATAATATTCCACATGGCTTTTAAATAGCTTTGAATACCTTCCCGTCAAAACAAACACATAGTTTTCTTTAGGCTATTATTATAGGATAGGCTAAATACAAGAGAACTTCTCAAAACGAAAAATATGGAGCTGCCAAGTTTTCATCATGTCTTATGCTCAGAAGATTTTTTTAGATTTCCAAGGCTGCGAGCTGCTGGAGGTTTTTTAAATATATTTTTAAATAACAACTGGCTGCCCTTTCTTCATGAAAATCGTACTCCCTCCGTTTCAAATTATAAGTCGCTTTGATTTTTTTAGTACATTGAATTTACTATGTATCTAGACACATGCTATGTCTAAATACACAACAAATCCAATGTACCAAAAAAGTCAAAACGACTTATAATTTGGAATAGAGGAAATAATTCTTATGAGATGAAGTATCTACCCAACACACAATGACTTCATATTTGAACAAGTGCAACCATCCATCTTCGAATCAAATGTAGGTTCAAGGAACAAATTGCCCTAGTATTTCATTTTTTTTGAGATTTTATTATCCTTTTGTTCGAGCAATGGTTACATGCTTAATTGTAATTCTAGATCTCCTTTTCTTTCTTCCTTTTTTAAATTTCCTGAATTCTCTTGTGTAAGCGTTTGTTATCTTTTTCCAATAAAAATTTCCAATAATGGGTAAACATGCTCATGCATCCTTACATTCAAGCCCTTACTGGATCCAACTAACCCGGCTAATCAACCTCAACTCATAGACCTCAGACTTAGTCTCGTCCAATCATCCTATTTTAGGCTTTGAATTCTAACAGATATTTTAATTAAAACCAATGAAAAATAAAAACAAAAAAACATCTCCTCTCTAAACCACCGGCGCTTACACGTTTGTTGGAACCTCTAAAACCACTTCTAAACTACATCCAAAACCGAAAAAACCTAAAAGCCACCGTCTAAAACCACTTCTAAACTCCATCCAAAACCGAAAAAACCGAAAAGCCACCGTCACAGCTCACAGGTCCATGGACCCGGTGCACGTGCCTTTTCCTCCCTCAAAGACGGGGTCACACCTCGCCTTCACAGACCCCCTCTGCCTCCTTCCTTTCCCACGCTTTCATTCTTCCACGGCTCCAACTCATCACCCAGCGACCCCTTCCCTCTCCCTCTCGACCAGCTCCTCCTCCGTTCGGCGGCGGCGGCGGCAAGGGAAGCCATTCATTTGGGTCGATCGTCCTCTGCCTGTCTGCCACCGTCTCGCCTGCATCTGCGAAATCTGAATCTCCACCAAGGATCGGCGAGAGGTAAGGCTTACTGCCTTCTGAGATTATATTCCTGCCTTCTGGATGTCTGGCGGCCTGTTCCTGCGTTTTCCTGGAGATTGTCGTCTCGGGTGCTCTGTCGCATCGACGATCCGATCCGGGTTCTTGAGTTTGTTTCTGTCAATCCCCTGTAGTATTTGTCTGAGAAAACGCAGCACGCATCAGAAACAATACGTGTTTCATGTTTCTGTCATCGTTCGTGTTGGTGCTGGTATATTTTCAGATGTGATTTAATTCCATGCCCCCTGTATACATAATAACCAAGTTTCAGTTCTTTGATTCTGGGGTGGGATGAAAATCATTTCACGTGCCTTGCTAATGTTTACTGGAAATTGAGTTGGTACTGGCGTGAACTTGGCTCCTAAACCCACAGCCACAAGTATCAGCCTACCAGCCATGCCATTGACAGATCGGAATTGATTATTAATGGCACGAGTTTTGTCAAGGATCTGATTGCAATCTTTACAGTATGATAGCAGAAGGGAAATAAAAAGGTTTTTTTATATAAAATATGTTTGCGTGATGAGCCAGATTGTGGTAGTTATATGGATTAAAATACAGGAGCATATGGATGCGGATGTTCTGGACTCTAAATCGTTTTTGGGTTCATTATTAGTACGTTCTAGTATATGTTTTGGGGGTGGTTTCGCAATATGGTTGACTTGCACCGATAAGTAACTCACAAACCCTTTCCATTATCAAGGTTGTTCAGCCTTTTGGTTTAGTGAGAATTAGTTGAACTAAAGAGGAACCAACAGCTCCCTAAATGCTTTGCTGTGTACTTCTGCAACAAGTTCCAAGTACTTTTGCAATGAAGACCCTGAAAAGGTGCATTCAGTCACCAAATATAATAGGGCAATGATGGGCAACAGTTCTTTTACTTTTTAAGCTGATTTAATGTGAACACACTCCTTTTGGGCAGTTATGTGCTTGTGTTTGAGATCAGTATATCATCCTTTTTTGTGTTGCTAACATCTCTGTCTGCAATTGCAGCATCTGTGCTTGTAATGACAGAACAAGTGATCAAAGAGGCCGTCACCTCCACACCTGCATCAACTGAACCAAAATGCGAAGACCTCCTGATAAATTGTCCAGTAGTCATGGATGGCACAAGCATGACACCTGATGTCAAGAGGAAGGAGAAGCCAGTCCCGCATTACCTAAGAGCATCCACGAGCTCTTGCCATGACAACTGCAAGTTTGGGATCAAGCATTCCTCTGAACCCAAGAAGTATTGGCCTGTTAGTCGCAAGCAATTGCGCCGTGCAAGCACTGGGAATCAGGAACTCGACCGGGTTCAGATCGTACTACCACAGAAAAACAGACCCAGAAAGGAGGACCAGAAGCTCAATATTTCTCATGTGAAAGGTGGTAGTGCTACTGCTCCTGCTAAGCTTGAATTCATCACTCTGAAAGCACCACTTGAAAAAGTACCTGATCATTCTGAAAGCATTCCCCACGTGGAAGATTCGACAGCTGAAGCACCTGAACTTGTGGCTGGAACTCCGTCAATTGATGCAGAATGCTACGTCGTCTCTCATGATGATGTGACGGACTGTGGAGATGGAGAGTCGTTGGATGGAGCTGAAAGCATTGTGCTGGAGATGCCATTAGCTATCCAGGACATTGATGAATCTGACGAACACATTGAGGATGCCATTCTGCCTGCTGATAATGTATGCGGAGTTGAGGAACAGTCACCTGTGGGTTCTGTGCCTGGTCAATCAGAAAATGAGTCTGCAAGTTCAGATATCAGGACTCCTCAGACTGTGATAGCCTCTGAGAATCATGAACAATCCAAGCTTGGGACTAAATCAGGGAGTCGGCCTAAGGAGTCTGTAAAACCGAAGGCGAAGGCCACATTGAGTATGGCGAGAGACAAAGGCTCAAGTCAGAAAAGTGTTAGAACATCACATCTGACATCTATTCGTACAACAGTTGACAGCTCCAGTGGACCAAAGACAGCAAGAAAACCTGCAGATGTTACTGCTGCCACCAAGTTCCGTAACCCAGAGAGAAAAATCAGGCCTACAGTTACATCAGCTGTGCAAAAAGTTAAGGAGATCAAAGTACACTCAGCATCTAACGCGAAGGATTCATCTGCAAAACCTTCTAGGTTAGCAAAGCTAAAGGATTCAACAACGAAAACTGCACCATCTCCATCGCTTCCTTCAGAGAAACGGACTGACAGAAAGATGTCAGGGAACAATGTTGGCAAGAATGCCCAAATTCTTCCAAAGAAGAGAGAAGACAAGGTAAAAACAGGTCCACTGAAACTGTCTCAATCTACGAACATGTCTGGCAAGTCACTCTCAGGTGTAAAGTTGAGAACAGTCCGAAAAGAGAAAATTGCTCCCCCAGTCAATAGCAGCAAGAAGGTTTCTGGAACAGAAAATTCTAGTACTGATGCTAAGGAGGCTAAACAGAGAATTCTGAAAACGGCTTCACCAAAAGTGCGGAAACTAGAGACTGACAACAAAGAGAAGGGACCTCGCAAAGGTACCAATTTAGCATCTCTACTCGATGCAAGTATATATTTTTGTTTCTGAACTGGTGTGCATTTCTGCTTCTCTATGCAAATTTCTGAACGTGCATTTCTTCTCCTTAATGCAAGTTTTATTTATTTCTTGTTTTGGGGTAAATTATTTTCTGATTTTTTGGTAAACAATGATTCTGAAGTTAACATACACTCAGGTCTTAATTGTTGGCAAATACTATTCTTTCTAAGCAAAGTATTTTTTTTTTTGCTCGCTGCACGAGGATGACGAATTTTCAGCTCCCGTTTCTACAGAAAAAATCGACACTGCAAGAACTACCACCGCAAGGAGGGCAAAGCCTGCATCCGCTGCCGCCTCGAGCACCGTCGTGCCAGCGCAGCCGCCTCGCAAGCTGACGTTCCGGCGGGGCAAGGTAGTGAACCCTGACGAGAGCAGCGGCATCACCCCGAGACGGCTCCGGTTCAGGCCTGCCATAGCCGCGGCAGACGCGACAGCCAGGAGCAGAGGCGGCAGGATCGCCAGCCGGAGGATCGGCGGCGGCGGCGCTGCAGCGAGAGACGCGGGTGCCGAGGTCGTCGTGCTGCGGCGGCGGCAGGACGGTAAGGAGACGAAAAAGCAGGAGCCGGGGCTGTTCAACAACGTGATCGAGGAGACGGCGAGCCGGCTCGTCGCGGAGGCGAGGAAGAGCAAGGTGAAGGCGCTCGTCGGCGCCTTTGAGACCGTCATCTCGCTGCAGGAAACCAGCAAGGCCGCTGCTCCGGCTATGGCAGCAGGTGCCGTGCCATGAGCGCTTCTTGATCTGCAGTGTGCGTGATCACCGTTCTTCGAAATTTGGATTTCTTTCGGTTGTTGGTGACTGCAAAAGTGGCGCTTTTGATTTTTGAAGTTTGCTCGTTTCCATGTAAATTGAGTTTCTTCATGGGAGCTTCCGTGCTGGATGGTACACAAAGGAGAGTTCGTAGTACTTAAAAAAAAAGTTCGTACAGGTTTTGTGTTTGTGCAAGGCTTGGCATTGTACTGCAGATAAGTAAGCAAGTTACTGTAATGATTTAAAGTAGCCTGTTTCAAAAGGAAATGAAAAGGATAAACCAGATTAAACTTTATGTTAAGTACCTGATTCCTGGATATGGTGCTAACCTTCTGTCAACGTTTCCTATGTTTTCTTTTTTATTTCATTTCACTGCATTTTGAGTTTAAAAGTTAAAACTATACACTGCATGTCTGCGGGTCCAAGCCAGATGGGAAAGTTGACCTGGTCAAAGCCATCCAGGAGCTAAGAAAACCTATGTGAATGGGCTCTTGGAGCAACTGGACGTAGTGGAAAGAGAAGACCGGCCCAGGCCCACGAAATGGAATTCAGAGTCCACATTTTAAATTTTATTAAAAATCAATAAAATAAAATAAAATAAATTCGGAGTCAACGTTTCAAGGAAGAAACGAGGCAGCTGGTCACAGAAGTTCAACACGATAAATTAAGAAGGTTATGATTTGGAATTTGCCAATTTGGAGTTGGTGATTGAATAAGTCGGACCCGGCAAACAATGGACGGAGGATCGGAGGCATTCGAAATTTCGAGTGGATCTTCCAAGCAAGTATTATGTTTCCTGTGCACGAGGGGGCAAGGGGAAAAATTTAACGGTATATGTCCGGAATCTTTAAAAAGAGTCTTTTAGCTGTGTGCCATTATAAAAAATGGTTTTGCCCTATAGGCCACTAAGGCCAGCCCCAATGCAACATGTTGGATGTTAGTCTCGTGTTTCACGTATGCAGTAAGCCTCTAGGTCACGCGTCATAGTGGTTCCGCAGAGCGGTATAGGTGCCTGCAGAGGTAACAAGTGCCTGGGCTGACAAAAGCTTCAAGCGTCGGCTGTGGTATGCTTTGTGGCTCATGACTTGATGACCCTATCACGTGTTTTCGTAGAGCTGAGAGGAGAGTACTGAAAAAGGATCTAACAGAAAATAAAGTTGCTTTTTTAAGAGAAGATAGGCTTGCGCTGTGAGAGAAATAGCTTTGCCTCCTCTCTATCAATGTGGACAGCTGCTTTTAGCTAAGGCTAATGCCAATAACAGCCCGCGTTGAGGCTGCTCTAAAAAGTTCGAAAGCACCCTCGTGCCATGATGCTAAACTTTCTTGCCTTTCACGCTATTCCGTTCACCTTCTATCGCTTTTTCGCCGTTTGACTGTCCTGACACATTGGCTCAACCAGGGAAGATGTCAAAAATACCCCTCTTTGCTTATTCAACCTGTTTCCCCTTCCTCTTCCCCAAACGTAGCGCCGCATGCACTCTGACCACTAGCCCTATCTCCCCGGTTGATTGATTGGTGGGTCCCACTCGTTTTTAGATTTTTATAATCGTTTCATTCACATCTCCCAGCCCCTCCGCGGCTCCGCGCACGGCGCGGCCGCTTCGCCTCGTCCTCACCGGCGTCGTGGCCTCCGCCGAAGCCCGTGTCTCTCGCGCCGTCGAAGCTCGCGAATTCCGCGCCACCCGTACCGCCAGAGCTCACGGTGGCTGGCGGCGGTGGGCAGTGGCAGATGCTGAGGACGGAAGCGAAGTCCGGGGGTGGCTGAGGACGGAAGCGAAGTCCAGGGGCGGCATGCCGGAGCCGAGGGCGGCGGAGTCCGGGCACGGCGCCGGTGGAGGACAAGCTACAACCACGCGCGTCGTCCAGTTCATTTGATGCTGGAACCAGGATAAGTCTGGTGGCCGCAAGGGCTCAGCAGGCGCTCGTAGCACGACGGGGACGACGAGGCCGCAGCGGCCAGCATCGTTTCGGACGCCGACGAGAGGTGCTGCCACGGCGTGTGCGACGACTCTGAGTTGGCCATGTATCTCGGGAAGAACTACGGGTCCCCGCTGCTTGCTGTGCCGCGGCGTAACTGGCTGCGAGGATGGGCAAGGGAAGCTCGGCGGCGTTACTTGAGTCCTAATCACACCGACGCCCTCCGCTCATGCCTCCCCGCTACCGGCGGCGCCTGCTGTTGCCCGCTAGACACCGCGCCTGCAGCTTCTTCTGTCGGCCGGCCGCTCCAAGCTTCCACAGCTCCTCCCGCTCCTCTCGCATGCCTACTCCCACCTCGATCTGCTGCCCGTTCGGTCATCCTGTGCGTGCGGTCATCCACCACCACCACCACTCCGACGATGGAGCGAGCAAGCAGGAGCGGACAGTCGCAGGTAGCAGTGTGGAGCCGAAGCTGCGGGCCATGGAGCGCAAGCAGTCGTCCCCATCGTAGAAGCCGAGCCCAAAGAAGGACAGCTCGCACGACCCTAGGATGGGGTGGGATGCTCGCGGCAGGGCCCGCGCGGCCGGCGTCGAGACCGCCCGCACGTCCGCGGCGTGGAGCGGGCGCTCACGGTGACGCCCGCGCTGCCGACGTCCAGGATGGCCCACACGGCTCTACCACGGCTCTCTGTCCTCCCTCTTCTCGCCCGTGGCCGACAAGGGCCCGGTGGAGGCTCAAGATGGGGCGGTTGTGGCGCCCACACTCGTGCCCGCACACTCGCCGGTGGTCACGGTGGATGCGGTGCCTGCGCGCACCCGCGGCTGCTGGGGCGGGCATCGATTCGGCCGCAGCAATGCTGAAGAGAAGAGAAAGAGGAAGCTTTGGGTCGCTGACAAACGGGTTTCGCTGTAGGGTAAAATGTTCATTTCATCAGTCTGTTTGACACCGTTAGAGGTTAAAGTGGACGGAATGGCGTGGAAGGCAAGAAAGTTTAGCGTCATGGCACTAAGGTGCGTTCGAACTTTTTAGTGGCATGTAGGCCAGGACCATCTTTCATAATGGCACACAGGTAAAAGGCTCCTTAAGAAACCAGACGCTCTGCTCCACGCTCGCTCCGGCATAGTGGCCGGCCCAATAGGCACATCTACGCTCTCTCCTCTATCTACTCCATCTACACTGCGACAGCCAACAGAAATCGCCAACTCCTTACTTCGCTCATCGTAGCTCGCCACGCCGTCCGCCCGCCCAAAGCCGCTTCACGGCGACGCCTCCATCCTGCGTCGAGCCGTGCCACGTCTGCCGCCACGCCGCGCTCTATCCCCCATAGCACCCACTCCGCCTCGTTGCACCGTGCCCTGACCCTCGCCGTGTTGAGGTGCTGCTGACGCTACCGTTCGCCACCAGGAGGTCGTGGTCGCTGCAGACGCCGGCGCTGTGGCGACACTCGACCTTATCTCGCGACATCACGAAGTGGCTAAACTCGGAACGGGCTTCTCCGACTGCACCTCACGCTCCCTTTCTTCCTTGGATGTTGCAAGCGTATGTTTCAAGTGTTTCAGATGTTCCAGAGGTATGTTGCAAGTGTTTCATATGGGTGTTGTAAAAGTAGATAAGGATGTTGCATATGTTGCAAAGTGTTCCAGAGGTATGTTGTGAGTGTTTCAGAGGTATGTTGTAAGCGTTTATTCAAAATGTTTCATCTGTTTCAGATATATGTTGTAAACATTTTTTATCTGGATGTTGCATATGTTTCACACATATGTTGCAAGAGTATGTTGGAAATGTTTCAGTTGTTTCAGTCTTATGTTGCAATAAGTGTTTCCATGTTGCAAGTTGCAAATGTTTTATATGAATGTTGCATATGTTTCACAGACGTATTGCAAGTGTATGTTCCAAATGTTTCATTTGCTTCAGACATGTGTTGCATTCAAGTGTTTTTATGTTGCAAGTGTTTCGTGTTTCATAGGTATGTTTAAAGAGTCATGGGGCACGGCCTAGGCACCAGGGGGAGGGGCGCGATGAGCCGAGGCCCGGCGTATGGGGCGTGCGGCATATCTGGCGTCCTATGGACTGGGCGTGCTCATCCTCATCTCGGCTCCTAGGTCCCGCCTGCGCAGAGAGAGAGAGAGGGGTTCAGGGGGAAGCAACGGCGTGCACGGGGTGAGGCAGACAGGGACGACTGCAGCGATACGGTGGGAGTGCGACACGTTTCTGATGGGCCGTTTGGTACCGTCTGATATAATTCTATCTCATCTGACGTCCGGGCGCCAGCAATTCCCTTAAGTAAATACTCCTACTTCTCTTCAAGGTACTTAGTCGTTTTGGACACGAATGAAGTTAGAATATCGCTTGTAATAATTCATAAAAAAGAATATCACTTGTAATATTTATACTAGAATTTTTTTTGAGGGATTAGCAGGTGTTGTTTATATTGGAAAACTGAAAAATCATATACATAATATTTCCTAGAGAAAAGTTGCCTTTTTCACCCTATTTTTTCTCAAAAATCAACAGGTATGAAATTTGTGCGACATGTATTGACAGATAAGAAAAAAACACAATAACAAAACATAATAACAAATAAATTAATAAACCACTCCACACAAAAGAAACAACAATGAAATGTAAAATGGAGAAAAAATGTTGGATATCAATGCCCATAGAATATATCTAAATCGTGCTTTTGGAGTCAAACTCAGCAAAGAATTTGGTGCTGAATATTCTATCTCTAGAGCAAGGAACAATGATGAAAGTCATAGGCTTCTCTGGGGCATGGTGGGATGCACGAAATAAAGTAAATGCGGGAGAACCTTTGTGGTAGACAGGGCAACAGAAAAGAGATAAACCTATGATACAGAACGTAAATTGGTCTCTGCCTAACTCTGATTTTGTGTAGATTAATTTTGATGAGGCTTTTCTCGAGAACAAGAAAAGTGGAGCTTGGGACTTTGTAGTGAGGGACCATAAAGGATAGGTGGTTCTAGCGGGCACAGGCAGTTTAGACAAAGTTCATAATGCTCTATGTGCAGAAGCGCATGCCGGCTTGATAGCAGTCACCGTGGCAGCAGATCAAGAAATGATGCAAATTCAACTTGAATCGCACTCCTTAGCACTACCCTCAAATCTTCTAATTATGATCTTTTAGCTGGAGGTATTTTGTTTAGAGAAGCTAAATTTCTTCTTGACACACAATTTATTTCTTTTGATGCGAATTATGTACCTCGTTCTTGTAACAATTGTGCTCATGAGTTAGCTCGCTATGGTTTATCGAGGGACTCGGATCGATCCTTCTTATGGGTTGATCCCCTCCTAGAGTTTGTAATTACTTTGGCGGATCGTGATCTTCACGACCCCTGTGTCATAATAAAGTTGCGAGTCTTTGATTCAAAAAAAAAGGCGACGCCAACATAATAGATGGTGGCTTTGCAAAACAAACGGATTATGTAAATATTATGAATTATTACTCCTGGTTAAAGTTACATTTTCTTTTTGTGGTCACGCCAATGTCCAATACTATGGTTCTTGAAGTAACACTAGATATTTATTTTAAGATATGGCCGGCCCAGTTTTGGCTTTATATTTATCTGATTGACGAATGTATTATAAAATACCAAGTCAACATTTGAGGAATCAGCAGCTAGCCACCCCACCCAGCCAGAGAGTTCCAACACGGAACCAGCCGGGTTATGATTTTGGAGCAGTTGAGGCATCCAAAATCCCAAAGTGGATTAGATTAGCATATATCCTATCATTTGTGTTGTGTAAGAGGCAAATGAAGCATGCATGTGACGTGCTTTTGGGTTGAAGCGGGTAGATGGATGAGCATGCCTTACGTGGCATGCCATTTGGAGCATCTTCGTACGGGCTACATACAGGCTACAGCCACGGCACTTGTACCAAGTGAGAAAGAATCAATCATATACAGCGTGTGATTAACAGCATATATCTAATGCATCATGCGAATCAGAATGACAGTATAATTAAGGCGATGATGCTTAAGAACATGTTTGTGCAGAGGGCATTTTGGTCATCCGGAAACTGACCACCACCAGCCACACCCACAAACATCTCTGCTAGGACTGCAACTGTGGCTGGCAGAATTATGTGAAGATAATCAAATCAAACAATTTTAACATATCTCCCCTTTTTTCAGCTAAGGGTGTGTTTAGTTCGCAAAATTTTTTGGCTTTGGCTACAGTAGCACTTCATTTGTATTGGTCAATTAGTGTTCAATCATGGACTAATTAGGCTCAAAAGATTCGTCTCGTGGTTTTCTACCAAACTGTGTAATTAGTTTTTTTTTTCATCTACATTTAATGCTCTATACATGTGTTCAAGCATTCGATGTGATAGGAAATCTTAAATTTTTTTTAGGAACTAAACGTGGCCTAACCAAAATTGCTGACAGAATCGCGATCACATAGACATAGTGGCCGTTTAGGCCCATGTTTAGTTGGCCGAATTTGGCAGTGTCAAATTCACTGTTGGGCACTGTAGCGCACTGTAGTATTTCATTTGTATTTGGTAATAATTGTCCAACCATTGACTAATTAGGCTCAAAACGTTCGTCTCGCAAAGTACAACTAAACTATGCAATTAGTTTTTGATTTCGTCGACATTTAGTATTTCATACATGTGCCGCAAATTTAATGTGACGAATAATCTTTTTTTTATATAATGTCAAATTCAGGAGTTTAGGAGGACTAAATAAGGCCTTAGTTCACGTGCACATCATGGTCTGACTGACGTGAGAGGCCTGCTGCCCGGAATGGATAGGGATCAGGGCTGTGTTTAATTGCACCTGTAAAATTTTGGAAGCACAATAATATTTTTATTTGTATTTGACAATTAGTGTCTAATTATAGGCTAGTTAGGTTTGAAAGATTCGTCTCATGATTTACAATCAAACTGTGTAATTAGTTATTTTTTTATCTATATTTAGTGCTCCATATATGCGTCTAAAAATTCGATGTGACGGGAAATCTTGTAAAATTTTTGGAAGTTCGAAGGAATTAAACAGGGCTCAGATCATCAGATTGCAGTTTGCAACGGCATGGGAAAGCTGCAGCTGCAGGTATCCCTCCCATTCCTGCTTTTCACCAAAGCTGTAAGTTGCACGCTGAGGAAAGTGGATAGAAAGCACCTCTCCTCCACGGGCCTGCATCTTGCGTCGACAAGGGTGAAGCGGATTTGGTCGATCTTTGACTTCCATGGACGCCCCCTCATCTTCACCGTTTCAGAATCAAACGTGAGACTTTGACTTCCGACTTCCATCATTGCAGCAGCAAGCAGACATCCCTATCCCCATCTCAGAAACCTCCAGCCCTTGCTCTTTCTTCAAGGCATGGATCTGGATGACAATTGTCATTTCCCCCTTTCCTGATTGTCATCCTTGTTGCTGTTTGTTTCACTATTACGAGGTAGAGCACGCTTATCTTGGTAGTAAGCAAGCAATCAAAAGAAAAGGAGGAGAAAAATGAAAGAAAGAATTCTAGGAATAAACTTGCTTGCTGAATGCATACGGCCCTGTTCATCCGACTTATAATCCATACTTTTCAGCTTGTTTTTTTTCAGTCGAAACAGTATTTTTCTCTCACAACAAATCAGCCTACAATATTTTTCAGTCGGCTTATCAGCACAGCTGAACGGGCCCTCTGCCTGGTGCCTCCTGGGGCCCACATCTCTGCCACTAACCTCCCCATACGGCTGCACCATCACCATTGACCAGCTCTCCGCAGTCCGATAAGATGTTGCATATCAAGAAATGATGACCAGGAAAGTCCGATGCAGCTGCATAGAATTGACTCACTACTCCAGCAAAGTTCTTCTACAAGTTCCATAATACCATGACCAGTTGGATTCTGCCATTCTGGAACCTTGGATCCCATCTCTGCACCCAACACCATTCCAGGGTCTGGAATCAGGAGGATACTAGTTCCGCCCCCCCCCCCCCCCCCCCCCCCCCTAATCCAGCCTGGCCTACGGACACGGTGATTGTTTAATCCTAATCCCGGCTCTGTTGCCTTCAGATTCTGGTGAGGAGTCCTCTGCCCACAAAACAAACGCACAGTCTCCCTGAAAAGAACAACGCAGCTGTGACTTTTTTTTCAGGACACAAGTGATGCGAACAAAACCATCGCTGTTTGGTAGTAAATCCCACTACTTGCAGTACTTAATTAGGAGCTCCGTAGCTTTCTTTCGGCGAGGGAGGGAGGGAGTAGCTTGGAAGGGAGAGTAGATATACAGTACAAAGCGAAGCGGCAACCACCGCCGAGATTTCCTCAAGAATCTGCAGCCTCTTCTTCCCCGCACCCCCACTCTTTATCCTCTAGTGCGAGCTGCGCGCGATCATAAAAAGCCACCCCCGCGTCTGATTCCAGCTGACGGGGGCCTCGGGTTGAGGCGAAAGACTCGAGCTTTTCTTGATTTGCCCTGCCGCCTGCCGCCTGCATTGGGAGTTTGGGACGAGAGGAGGTCCTGTTCTTGGACGTTCTGGGGAGCACCTGAGCCGGCTCGCGGGCGTTCTTGGGCTCGTTGCGGTTGTTCAGGTAATGATGGCCTTTTCCCCTGCTCTCTTGGATTTCAGCTGTATTCACTCGGTTCAGGCAGTCGGTTGCCGCGGGCGTAGGGTGTTTGGATGTAGCGCGGCTGCGCTGTTTCAGTTCATGGTTCGATGTTGTTCAGTTGGTTGGTGGGAGGGGAGAGAGTTTTGTGTGATTCCATGCACCAATTGGAGTGCTCTTAGAGGATTCAGTTTCCTTCTATGCGAGTCTCGTTCGATTTGGATGAGAAGGTGCAGGTTTCTTTCCCATCTCAGAGAGCAAAGTACAATGTCACGGGGCCTTCGCTGGCAATTCGACAGAAGCATTTTGTGGATCTGAGTGCTTTTGCTTCTCTATCCTACTGATGAAATTCTTCCTTTCTCAGAGAAAAAGGAAAAATGTTTTTCTCTACATGAAGACATAGATGAGCTTATCTTGATCCTATTCTAAAATGTAGATATTTCAAGGTGACTTAGTGCCATAGAGCGAATCATAAGCTGAACAGTTCCACGTACTGAATCCTGACCTCTTAAAAGAAGAACGGATAATATGACAAAGTTGAAACGGCAGGAGTCACTTTCAGCTTTTGCTAATGGAGTAGAAAGTAGACCTTTCCCTACCAACTATTTCCCATATTTATAATAAGTCCGAGTCATTCTAATTGTGAAGTGTCTTTTTGGTTGATGCCACCATTTGCAGGTTCTGGAAGCATGAGGTTATGGTCTCTCTTTCTCTTGCCTCTGCTCTGTTTGCCTGCGCGGGTTCGCTCAGAGGATTACTCGGATGTAACTGTCATTGTTCGAGGTTCTGAGACGATTGCTTCGACCAGTGACGAGTTTGTTTGCGCCACCATTGATTGGTGGCCTCCAGAGAAGTGTAACTACGACCAATGTCCATGGGGAAGGGCTTCTGTCTTAAATTTGGTTAGTTCCCAAGACAACCGTTTTATCATGTGGTTAAAACTGGCGAAAACTAATTTTTGGTCCTTTGTGAATTTTCCCAGGACTTGACTAATACTTTGTTGGCTAAAGCTATCCAAGGTGAATATCTTTAACTACTTAATTGAGTGATTCTAAAACATTCAATGGTGAACTCACATATGTAGATCATTTCTTACACTACCTAAATTTAGAAGGCAAAACATTGGTAGAGTATACCCTAACATCTTGTATGATTGATGTATTGCTAAAATGTACCATTCGGTAGTCTATGCCATGTTTATTTACCAAGCCACAAAAAAAAAAAACTATTCTTTTCCATAATATGATGACTCAGCATATTTCCATCATGAATTTATTCCTTTTCCACTCTTGTTCTTGTAGCCTTTAGTCCACTACGAATCAGAGTTGGAGGCTCTTTACAAGATCAAGTGTTATATGGCACACCAAATTTAGGATCGTCATGTGACCCATTTACAAAGGTTTCAAGTGGCCTTTTTGGGTTTTCTCAAGGATGCATAACCTTGGAAAGATGGGATGATATTAATGATCTGTTCCTGAATACTGGGTGAGTCCTTCCTTCTATAATTGTTTCTCTGCATTTTCTTGAAGAGGTTTACTATAGTATGGATTGTCGAATGTACCACATGTTGTAACTTATTCTTTCCATAAACCTACATCAAGGATATCCATATTCTGTTCCTTTGAAATAGCATATTATTTCACATATCTGTTTCCTAATTCTACATTATTTTCTCCCTTCAGTGCAGTTGTTACATTTGGTCTCAACGCGCTTCAAGGACGACAGCAGACAAGAAAAGGTGTTTGGGGTGGTCCCTGGAATTCTAGCAATGCTCGAGAATTCATTGAATACACTGTTTCAAAGAACTATCCTATAGATTCATGGGAATTTGGTAATGCAATGTTATAAAATTCTTGTTTAATGCTCTTGGAGTTGGGGATGTATTATATTCATGTAATGTTTATATAAGATGCTGTGTTCGTGTCATAGGTAATGAACTGAGTGGAAGTGGAATTGGTGCGAGTGTATCAGCTGAACAATATGGAAAAGACCTAGTTGAACTTCAAACCATCATCAACGAGTTATACGGAGATTCCAGCAAACCACTGGTTGTAGCCCCAGGAGGATTTTATGACCAAAAATGGTTTGCTCAGCTTCTCGATGTCTCTGGGCCAAATGTTCTCAATGCAATGACTCATCATATTTACAATCTTGGTGCTGGTGAGTCCTTCCAGATATTATTTTGGCTCTACTCCTTGAGAAATTTTTGTTTTATGTCTTACATCGAGGGGACACAATTGTGCTAATTTCAATCTTGATTAGGTAATGATCCACAAGTTCCAAACAGAATTTTGAACCCACAGTATCTGAGCCGGACCTCCGATACATTCAGAAGTCTCCAACTCACCATACAACGCCATGGACCGTGGTCTGCTCCATGGGTTGGCGAATCTGGTGGTGCATATAATAGTGGCAGCCGACTCGTGTCCAATACTTTTCTCAATAGCTTCTGGTGATCACTTGTCAGATGAAAAAAAATACTCACATATTTACCATCATTATTTTTTAATCATTCTCACCTCTGTGTTTCCACTAGGTATCTTGATCAGCTGGGTCAGTCAGCAAAGTATGACACCAAGGTTTATTGTAGACAGACGCTGATTGGTGGCAATTACGGTCTTCTTGACACCGACACTTTTGTACCAAACCCAGATTACTACAGGTAAGTGTGTGTACCAAATATGCCGCTACAAACTTGATATACTACTTCCATATGCATTGGACTGAACCATAGTATCTGTTCAGTGCCTTGCTGTGGCATCGGCTCATGGGGACGCGTGTTCTTTCCATAGACATCAGTGGTTCTTCGTACTTGCGTGCCTATGTGCATTGCGCAAAGCAAAAGGTACAAGTCTACCCTAAGATGTCTTCTTAGAAACACAATGTTGATTACTCAATGATTGCTTACACAAGCTTAACTAATTGAAACAAATATTGAAATCTTAGTGCACAACTGCAGTTATGTCAGCCTTTTAGCTGAGCTTTATGGGATTTCAAATTAACAGATGGCTGATTCTTGGCTTTCAAAATTTTTTTACTACAGGGTGGTGTTGCTCTTCTCTTGCTGAACCTGCACCGAACCATGGGCTTCATGGTTTCAGTCAGGAACGACCTAAATGTCAATCTCGCAGAAGGGCGAGGGATCAGAAGGGACAATGCCTTTGTCCATGGCCTGAAAAGAACGGTTTCTTGGGTCGGGAGCAAAGCCTCCGATGGCTTTTCTAAGAGGGAGGAGTACCATCTCTCGGCAAAAGATGGGAACCGTTTTGCCCGGACCATGCTGCTGAATGGAGTTCCTCTTGAGCTCACTGAAGATGGTGACATCCCTCCATTATATCCAGTGGAAGTTTCAGTTAACTCACCAATCTATGTTGCCCCTCTGACCATTGCGTTTGTCGTCTTCCCTGACTTTGAGGCTGAAGCTTGTGGCCAATGATCCTCTGTAGTTTTGAGATAGAATATCACGAGGTTTTCTGATTATATAGATAATAGAGATTTCTGAAGAACAAGGTCACTGTAAAGATATGTGTTCGTTTTCTGATTTGTGCCCCAGTTGGGCCATCTACATTTTCCCAACGAATATAGTCTCCAGGTGATGTCATACTGAATTACTGGTGTCATTATACTTTGTACAGTTCATCAACATCTCAGAAAAGAAATGTTCAGCATCAATCAAATTCCAGAGGAAACTGTGCCATCGAACTTGCTGATGTGCGAGTGAATTGCATTCTGTTCACAACTGTATTGATCTTTCCAATGACTAAAATTAGTTAAATCCGTGTTTTTCTTCTGTAAAAAAAATGTTGATTCAAATGGAATTCACACATACAGAAGGTTAGTCTTTGGGGCTTTTCTTCTGTAAAAAAAATGTTGATTCAAATGGAATTCACAAATACAGATGGTTAGTCTTTTGGGATGATCAGACTTCAGACAACCGAAGAATAAGTAACAAGTATACAAGGTTTGCTTTGCATAATCAAAATCCATGCTTTTCACATGGTGAACTGTGTATACTCTTCATCAATTACAATAATGATGGGACTACCATCAATTCAACTTATATATTGCTCCATCAAATACAAAAGAACCATCCTAAACAATATCGTAATTTCATGAGCTATGATACAAATTGAATAAATTAAAGGAAAAGGGTCCTAGAGTAAATGGGAAAAAAATAACATTTCCTTTCTGTTCATTGAATATTCTCCATCAGCGCATGTAACCATGTGAGGGGATTACTGAGCTCCCCGGTTACCCTTCATAACTCTCTGCTGTTGATCTCCAAAATAACAAATTTAATTTCACTTGATATATGCTTTTATTTATATTTTCACAACAATCTACAACTGAGGCTCCATTATATGACAGTTTCTTATGAATTCATTTGAGTAGTTCACATATTTTGTCCAGAATGGCTGAAGATGTTTAAAACCAATTTCCAGCCATGGTTTACTTTGCCCGTTATAATGTATAACTGCTGCTTGTTCAACACTACTGATATCTGTCTTTTCCTGATAACCCAAGCCTAACAGATGCCATGATGGATCAATTGGGTGAACATGGCCTTTAAATGCTATAAGGCCTGGTGGTAATGTTCCAAGCCTCCAAAGTGTGAAGTTTGACTTCAGGTTCTGCATGCAGAGGAACAAGAATGGAAGCTCATCAATTCGTACTTTCAAATGTAACAATACAGGTTAGACTGCAGATAGTTTCAATAATCAACTAAACTGGAAAGTAATGCTGATAAAATTTCTTTCACATATGCTTTTTCGATCACTTTTAAGCAAATCAGAAGGCATGTATTGATTTTTTTTTCTTTATTTGGTGTCTTTTGGAACTATGCTACAAGTAAAAGACAATTAAGTTTGTATATATCTGTTCACTCGTTATACCAAAAAATGGCCACAAAAGATATCTATTCTTACCTCCTTGACCCAATGATGGTATTTATCTTTGATTGTTGTCTTCCTCCATGCATTCAGGTCAAAAATATTCATACCATATGCCCAAGCACACTCTGAAGGGTCGAAGTTTTTTGCAATGAGGGGATGAGAAAAATTGAAATAATTCCTGAACTTCTTAGACATCACCCAACTGTCTCCACCTCTGCAAGTCTCAACAGCACCATTAACCTTCCCAGCTAGATCGATATCCCAAAGTGGTGATAGGTCATGCTGGACAACGACATCATCATCAAGAAATACGACCTTGTTGAGGCTTGGGAACAACTGCATCCACAGATTACAGATTAAATCAGTGGAACTTTCAGCAAAAAAAGGATGTAGGTCAAAAAATATAATTGCATTTTGAACAAGTTTGTACCATATACAAATTATATATATATATAGACTACATGCAGAGAAAGCTCCAGATATCTCAAGAAAAGGGCAGCATCACTTCTTGATCCCAGAAGGACCAGCAAACTAGAACAGGTCCACAGTGGGTAATTCTACAGAGTAAAAGACTAAAATACTTTCAATTCTTTTGCAGTTTTTATTGTTTCAAACCATCCTTCTATCAATTAGCATGATTACTTGTTCATCAAATATGTCAGAGCCGACAAAAACTGTAATTGGACTTCCTGCCCTCTTAAGAAACAGTAAAATAATATTCAGAAGAAATTTATAATACCTCAGGCAAGTATATTCGAATATGATTGAGCACATTAGTATATGTTGGACTTCCTGCCTGCAGCTTGGCTGCAAAAACCCTTGGGCTATCACTAGCACTGGTTCTTGGACGGTGACTTCCATGGTAACGATCTCTGGCAGTGCGCTGAGTTTCTATAGCTTCAAGTACAGGAACATTTTCTTTTGTTAACCAATCAAATTGGTGAACACCTTTCACCTCAACAATAGCAGGACTGAGAGAATTTAAAGCAAACCATGAATGCATGGCAGGATAGGTCTTTTTGTCAGTAATAACATGGAAAACTATCCTCTGAGGTTTCAGTGATGATCTAACAGTTGATCTGACGACAACTGAGGCTGCAAGGATGTTATCTGATGCTAAAACAAAATGGTAATAGGAGTTGTCCGAAAGACAAGGCACCAACTCTGGGGGTGGTAGTTGTTTCCTTGCAAGGGCATTTGAGGAGTATTCATCAGTTAAACGTAATGAAAGGCAATAAAGGCCTTTAGGAATAGCAATTGCAGCATAGTGCTTGTTCAACTGCTCCGATAACCTTGATGACCTCAATTCCTTATCCATGCTCTCCATCTGCATGGCATAATGTGGAAAATCAGAATAAGAACAGCAACTTGCTAATAGGAACAAAGTAGAGAAAGTTGTATCGGTATCATCATGACACACTAGGTGATATTAAAATTTTAGGTTGTCAACCACTCACACTAAGTGCATTAGCTTTGTAGGACGCTGTGTAAGTAAAAAAAAAATAGTTAACAATTTCTATGGCATACTGATCTGCTGTAAAATAACTTAAGATTTAGAGTCAGGTAGATGGAGACTAGTAAGCATTCTTTACTCCAAAATTGAGTCCTAATGTAGAATCCTGATTACATCATTTGATCAAGACTAGTTATTAACCATCAGATCTGAAAAAGTGAAAATACTTGGGACATGGTTCAATTAGATACCATTCAGGTGAAAGGGCGTAAGTTTGTGGGACACTGAAACCATATGCATTGTTACCTGAAAAGAGATCCTTTTATAGAACATATGTTCCTAGACTACCCTTTGGACAATATGCAGGTGTATAAAATATTTTCATTAGTGTTGAACTGTTGATCGTACAACAAAATGCCAATAAATAATTTCACAGAAAAGCATGGGTGATATACTCGTTAGATTGTAAAAAAAAAAAGGACATTCAGTGTCTATGACAAAATCTGATTGTACATGACCAAACAACATTAAATAAGAACTGACTCGAGCTAACGGTTTACTGCCAAAAGTCTAATGTTTGCATAGCAAGTACTGCCAATGTTTAAATGAAGTGGGGGTCCTGAAATAAGCTAGCTTACCGTAGCCTTCAGCTTAAAAGCAAATGACCTTAAATCATAATCATTATTCTTCATGTCCCAGATAAATTCATCAAAAGTTTCTGGAACCTTCAAATCAAGAGGTGCTTCCTCAGAATTTACTTCATCAAGCATCACATACAAATCCCTCACAAGCCTCTGCACATTAGAATACGAGTTCAAATAAATAAAGCAAATCCTCAAAATGGAAGAAAGTAACAGATTAAATAGAGGACATATAAGTACCATGGAACCATCATTTGCCCTACCAAGAAGGCGTGGACCTAAACGTCTTCCCAGGCAATCTGAAAATAGCAGTTGGTGATTAGTAACAAGTGACCAGGAATATAATACATTTTATAAACAGAATTCATCATTGAACAATGCTGTGTTGTAACAAATAACCAAATAATGAGAACCCACCCTATGCTGAGCTGCATATAGCCTCAAACCAGCAACAACCTAATATGGCACATAAGCAGCCACCGTTCTCTAGAGTAACCTTTTACATACATATGCCAAAATAGGCGGTTTTTGGATGCTTGAGCAAACCAAGATGGCACCTTGGTGGTTGCTCAGCACATAAGCATGTATGCTACCAAGCTGCCCCACGAGGAACTAGAGCAGCACAAGCACAAGGCACGCTAATCATGACCAATGCAGTTACATGTGCGCAACGTAACAAAAAATCTGGTTAAGAACGCCAAGTTTATCAGCCTCATTCCTGTTATCCACCGACCGAATCAGGCATCTCGTGCTACCACATGCACATGGAGCATCACTAGTCAAGCAATGCACTATCTAAACTGTTTCAGTACTGACAACATTTCAGGAATGGAAGTAGCAGCACGCGGCAGCCATTTCAGTAACGGTTGATCATTAGTAGAATGGAATTGAATGTAGCTATATGCATGGTTACAAGACAGAAACAGCAGCTGCAACTACTGCTGGCGCACGTACCTAGTGAGGAGCACTTGTTGAAGCCCTCGAGCGTCATGACAGCGGTGAGTATGAAGACGAAGGGCAGGAGGAAGGCGAGGATGAGGACGGTGTGGAAGACGGTGCGGTAGGAAAAGTGTCGCGCGGCGACCTTGAGCCTCATCAAGTCTAGCAGGCCATGGCTAGTGGAGATGGTGATGCTCCTCATGCTCGGCGACAGCCGGATCTGCATCCTCGCTCCTGGCCACCGCCCACGACGGCCGCTGCTCCCTCTCCTGCTCCCGAGGACCACACGAGCATCGGGAGCCGCGGCGGCAGGCGGGGGCGGTCAGAGGGGGCATGCCAGCCCGGCGCCGTGGGAGTGGGGAGCGCCGCCGGCCGGATCCGGCATTGGCGCGGGGGAACCGACAGCTCCAAGAAGCGATCTTGATTGCTCCCCGCGCCCTCGTCTCACTTCCCCGGCCTTTCCCTGCCGCGTTCTTGATTTGATTTCTGACTGGTGCCTGGGCGCGGCGAATCACGCGCCCGGATCAAGAAACCCCGGCGGTCGGTCCCGATTTCGTCTTCTCCCTCGGGCGGGCAGGGAAGTAAGGAGGAAACGGATCGCAACGGAGGAATGGGAATGGGCGGGGGAAGGGTTTGATCTGGGGTTCTCCGCGGTGAGGTTCCGGATTGGGGATTAGGCGGAGAAGTGGGGAGGTGGTGGAGAGGAAGCGACGAGGAAGAAGACGAGGGATTTGACCCGACGAAGAGGGCGGCACGGTATGGTACGGCACGGCAGCGAGGCTGAGTGAGCCGGTCACGGCCAGGTCGGCGCGGGGTCGGAGCCCCGTCCCGCGTGGTGTGGTTGGGTCAAACACCGGGCTCAGACCCAACGGCCTGTTGGTTCCGGGAAGACGATGAATCACTCGGACACCGCAGCACGATGCCAGCCCATGGACTTTTCAGTTTTCACCGTCTACTATGGAAGTTTTTGGAAATCATACTCTCTGTTTAGGAAACTTTAGACACAACTTAATTTAAAAATATACAAAGATATCCATGAATAAACTTCTTGTATGGACTCAGACAAAAGGACCAAATTCACCTACAGTGCTAGGAATATGTTTCGGATCTACCTATACTACAGGGCCATGCCCCCCACATCACAGCAAACTTTTGTATGTAATATATAATTTAATAATCTATATTAGAAAGATATAATAAAAACTTTTTCATATAATTTTTTATGACTTCTGAACAACAAAATCACATAAATTTGTATTTTATCTTTGGATGAGCCTATCCACGGTGTAAAAATCCAAATAAATAAGCTACACTCAGTTATTTTATGGTTGAAACTCTTCGACGGACCCCGCCTATCCATAATTTCTAGCTCCGCCACTGCTATAGGGGCATTCCGGTCCACCAAGTGTATTTGGGCATTGTAAATAGTGCTCCACTGAAATAAAAGCAGACATGATGACCTTTACTAGCAACAATTTTGCTGCTTACTTGCATTTACACTACAAGGCACACCACAATGCACAAGACCTCGATCTAGGACAACAATGGTTAACCTCCGGTGATCCCACTTACCATGTGAAGTTAACCAAAGCCAAGTAGTGACATGCCACGCTAAGACGACATGAAGAGTAGTATGGTAGGATAGACACGTGAAGAAGTGTGGGTCCTTGTATCAAGTTCATAGAATAAAGAGTTGACCTCTCTGTTGAGAGTTGATTTCCAATATTAGTGCTAGTGTGAAGGTCTACTCATAAGAGTGTGATTGTATGGTCCACAAAACGAGTGGCATCATACAAGTTTGGTTCACTTCCCAAGAATACGATGAGTAGCTCGAGGCACCGATTTCTCAACACAATGTAACCAAACATCCTGAATGTTTTTATAATTATGGCTCTTTGTACTTTTATTCGTCTAACTAGCTGATATCTGCATTGGCAATTCAGCAACTAGCCATATGACCTGACATGGCTGCTAAAGAGGGAAACTCCTTTGCACAGTGCTTGCAGTACAACTTCATAGGTCCATCTGTTGGCTGATTTTCTGAAATGAAATGTCATTGTATAAGTAAAATAGTAATATATAATAACATAACAAATCTATAAGATGTGATTAACAGTCAAATAACAAGCAGCACAAAACTTTTCTTACTTTTACAGTTGACTGTATGTCCACCGAGAACTTGTCGGTTATAGAATGGCTTGCCACAATACATGCAGTGGACGACCTTCATTGCTCTGGACAACTTAAGTTGAAGCCATGTTTCATCATCACTAGAGTCCACCAATGTCATTTGACTAGACTTACTTGGGGGCTTCCTATTATGTTTTTCATGGACTTCCTCCCTATTCATTCTCATAAACTCCTCAACAACACTTTTACTTGGGCCCAAAGTAAGACCAAGCCATGGATCATCGTCACTTGGATCTTGAAGTATCATTCCTCCTAGATTTCCTACTCTTTCCATCTGCATAGCTCAATGTTCATTGAAACACTGTAATAAACATATTAGTGGCCTATGAAGAATCTGGTAGTCCAATATTATGCAATAAATCACAGAGATTGCTAGACAAGAGTCACCACTTGATAAAATATGTGGGCTACGAATCTCTTTAGACTTTTATAGATACTTCAAAGAAGCTCTACTTTGAAGAACTCAAATATCATAAACTTTAGCACCAACAAAAATTGACAAGAAGAAGAATTGCAAAGACATAACCACACACAACTACACAGAAGCATACGTCGATTTAGAATGAACAAAGCTAGTCACTTGTTAATATTGTTAATGAAATTTTGCATGAAAATATAACAATTTGTTCATTGAGAATAATTAATAAGAGCCTCATAAAAATAGAGAACTAGTATAGCTAGATCATTCATCACATTTACGTCTCACAAGTTCCCAAAAAGGAAACATGAATTTCAAATTCTCATTTAAACTTTTGAAATTTGATCGCCGCCAAAATCTATGAGGAACCTCAAACACAGGGAGATGATAATTACTATATCAAGCAGTCATGAAAATTGATATGACAATTAGAAGATCAAGGAATCATGAAAACTGAGATGATAATTGCAAGATCATAAGAATCCTACTTTTACTTACACTTCCTCTAACTAGTGAACTGAAGCACTAAAACCTTGCACAATAGACTTAAAGTGTTGATAGCTGAAAATTCTCACAAGAAAAGAATTACTAATGTGCAAACCAGATAATTGAGATTATTGCATGTTTATCAACAAGTGGCGAACCAATGCTAACCCCTCCAATAACAAATCCTGAGCAAATGTCTAGCATTACGTGCTCACCAAAACCCAACAATAAGCAAAACCTAAGAAATAAATCAAGAACACCCATTGTGTGCTCATTCGAACCCGAAGCAAAACCAAAGAAACAAGAATGCCCAACACCTCCAAGACGATACTGAACTCCTCTCGGAGTTAAGCAAGCTTTCTTCGTTCTCTTGTAGAACCCGACCGTGCAGCCAACCCCCCTCTCTGAAGTACCAGTCGACTGCAGTGAGTATCTCGTGATTCCCTCTGGTATTTTCTCTATCTTTCCCTGGCAGCACCATCCTTTCTCCCTGTCTGTATTGCACTTGCTCTGAGCTCCAGTAACTAGCTTGCAAGAATTCATTCATTCTCCTCTGCATTATTTCCTTGACCTGTGGTCTCATCCATTATTTCCAGACCTATGCTAATGTACCACATAACATTTACTAGGGTCTACTCAGTCATCACGTCCAACAAAATTTCATGAAGTCCAAGTAGCCCTTAAAGCACGTCATGTATCTTCACGTGAGAGCTCTATAGCCACAAAGTCAATAGTCCACTTTAGAAAATCCATATCTCCCGCATACAAACTCCAATTCCATTGATCCTCCTTCCTAATTCATCTTGAATCACGCTGTACCCATCCATACCATTTTCTTCATCTCTAGAGCTCATTTGAATTTATATATTTATCATGAAATGAATTTTGTTAGGTTCCTAAATTCATGATCTATCTGTTAGTGTATTTAGTTCATACAGTTCAGTGATACCTTTAGGGTTAATTTATTATATTGAAATGCTTATTATTGTTATGGTTATTTAGAGAATGACTTTTTGTGATGCATTGGTAGAAGTGCTAGCCTTGAAAATTATACAGTAGGCTCATGGTAATATTAGATGCTCTCTGTAACTTTGTAGCCTCTGAATAGCTAATTTATTAAGGTAGCTAACATACCCTGATGGAAAGCATATTAAATCAATTAAGAATTTAGTTGCAAACCTATTCTTGTTAATGAAATGATATTCAGTTGGTGTGTGATCCGTAGAGTTGGTTTGATAGCATGATAAGCATGTTTTATTTTAAGAGTTGTTGTTGCTTGATTTCTGAATTGTTGCATCATCATTGCATTGTAACACCCAAATTTTGAGATAACAAAATTGGAATAAGTTAGATAATAAATAATTACAAAACTAAAATAATAATAAATTATATTTGTGTTGCATTCATGCTGTTGCATATATTTTTATTGTGTGGTGTGAATTTGTTATATTTTATTTTATATTATTTTGGATGAGATTGTATTTTAAATATTTTTGAAAGCAAGTAAATGAAAAAAAAGAAAACAGATACTTACCTGATAGGCCAGCGGCCCAGTGACCGACGATCCGCTGATCTGCGCGACGGCCTGCTCTTTTGCGCCGGACCGGCCCAGCGACACCGCCCGCGCGGCCCAAGTCGGCCCAGTGCCGAAGCAGCTGCTTCCCCCTCTCATGAGCCGCTGACCAATGGACCCCACCTGTCGGACGTTCCTTCCATCTCGCGTAACCGAGCCGGTCACGACTCCATCGTTGGACCGCAACCGAATCTGCGTATCCAAGGAGTCCTTTCCCAAATTGATGTTGTCGCTATCTTATATAAGCTAAAACCGCATCTTTCATACCCTTTTTATTCGGATTTTGGGTTGTTTTTGCCCTAGCCGCGCCTTGGAACCCTAGAAGCCGCGGTGGAGGCGAATTCGTCGGCTACTTCTTGTTCTAGGCGCTGTAAGTTGCTCTACTAGCTTTAGATTGATGTTGTGACTCGATTTGTGCTTCCAATTTTGAAGTTAAGGCTTTGTAGTGACCTTACCGTGTGTTGGAGCTTGGTCGTCCGCCTTACCGTGCCGCACGTCGCCCCCAAGCTATTCGAGCCTCCGTTTTCTTCCTAGGTGAGATCCCGATCGTCCCCTTTAGCTTTGGAAGCAAGTGGTTCGGTGATTGGCGTACTATAGCGTCTAGGCCATGAAAACGGTGAAGTCCGGCCATGGCGCCGCCGTGAGTTGAAGAAGAATGGCGGTAGCGCCGCCGGCTGCCTCTGGGGGAGGATCTAGGCCGTCCGATCGTGATTCAACGCTCGAGATTAGATCATACCGGTTCGCGGTGAAATTTTCTAAAGAGACCCTGCGTTTTCTAGTAAACAACCCGCGGTCCTTTGCGTATTCCGGGAATTGCGTTTTCACATTTGGAAAGCGTATTTTCATCCGGTTAAATCAAAAATACGTTTTCAGCAATTTACAGTTTTGCCACTAGAATTGTTTTAGTCATAAAATCTTCGTTTTAACTCCGATTTGATCCGTTCAAATTGCGTTAGGTTCGTATTTGCGAACTCTACATGTTAGTGTAGTTTTACAGTTAGTTTTGATAATTTATTTTTCGAGTTTATAATTAAGTATTTATTTATCTATAGGAAATCTTAGAAAATTCATAACTTTTACGTTTTAACTCCGATTTTGGTGATCTTTGCGTCTGTGTGATCGTAGAAACGTGTAGAAGAGTTTTACAAACTTTTATTACTGTTTTGTTACTGTTGGTGTACTGTTCTAATTATATCTATTTGTTTGCTTCGTGTATGTTTGATTGGATGCATGTATGTTGTTGATTGATGATCGAGTATAGAAGGTGAGCAGTACTTGGACGATTCGGAGTATTACTTTGAGCCAAGTCAGCAGTACTGTTTGGAGAGCTTTGATCAAGGCAAGTATAACACAGGACTATCCTTGTTACCTATTCATTGAATTATCATACATATGCATGTACTTACCTTGGCAACCTTAGAGATTTTAACTTAGCGATTGATATCTTGATTCCTTGTCACCTATGGGATTATGCATTTGGGTAGCTTGGCTAGTGCTTGATTTATGAACATTGATCTTGTAATTTGACTAATGAATGGTGCAATCAACCATTAAGATGATTTAATTCCTGCTACAAGGGGACTAGAGCACTGTGTTGTTTGTTTGTTGCTCTAGTTACTCTCCATAAGGACTTATCTGTAAGCATTAACCGGGATTGACAGTACAACTGTGGGGGCTATATGGCTCTGGCTTTAGTTGTTCAAGAGACCTTTTCTAGCTTGTTAGTGGTTACCTTAAATGGCGTAAGAATGGCTTGACACGTCGGGTGTAGTGCGAGCCCCTGGCCTAGTGTGTATAGGCTGCGGTTGTTGTGCCACAGGGAAGGGGGGTTCTACATCTGCCTGCCGAGTAAATCTAATGGCCCTAACTTGTTAGACGAACTTTTGAGTGGCTTTATATGGTTCTCCGGTGTTTGGGTTTGATCTCCCCACACATTTGGAAATCATGACTCACAGTGAAAGTGTACACCTCTGCGCAGAGTTTAATAAACTGGTATACTAGCCGTGCTCACGGATACGAGCGGCCTTGGGTATTCTTACAGAATAAATGATCACCATTGATATATCATACTTTATACTGATGTTGTTATTATTATACCATGTTAATGCTATTTCATTATTCTTATTACAATTGATCAATTGTTCATTAACGGGAATTGGAATACCTTGATGCTACTCAACTGCTAAGTTAATGATGACTAAAAGCTAAAAGCAGTCAAACAGTGTCTAGCCATTTGAGCCTCATGAACCCTGTGTTATATTTGTTGAGTTCGACATGGACTCACTCTTGCTATTTCCACCATAACAGATGAAGATTATGATGAGGATTATCGTAATGAGTACTAGTCTTGGTGTCAACCAGTCAACCGTGTCCCTGTGTGGAGTTTCCGCTGGAGATTATTACTAGATATTATTATTTATCGTTCAAGACTATGTTTTAAATATTTATTCGCTATGTAATAAGCACTGTGATGATACTATGTAATTTGTCTGCTTATGTGTGCGATCATGACCTGGGGCGCACATGAGTACTTTATGCATCCTATTTTTGTCCTTAAAAATGGGTGTGACAGATTGGTATCAGAGCCGTGTTGACTGTAGGACGCAAGCCTAGTTAGAATGGTCGTTGATAGCATCCATACTTCACTTAATTCATGCTTCCTCTTTTCACCTTGTTAATTACTAAAGTTTTATGCTTCCTCTACTTTATTCTATTGCGAAAATACATTGATTCTATCTAATCTATGTCTAAATCTTGTAGATGCCTCCTCATCCCCGTCTGTCAGCTGCACAATATGTTGCTCGTTTCAAACCCCAGGAGCCAAAGGAAGAGGGAGATCAAGAGCTATCTGATGCTGAATCAAGAGTTGGTGATACACCTATGGAGGATGTAGTTATGGGGTGGACTACGAAGTTTCATATCATGGTCCCTAAGGCTGATGCTTTCTTCCATAATATGTTGACAAGAACCTTGGACAACTACTACTACGACTGGGAGGCTACTTTAGAGTATCGCAGTGCAGAGTATAGTCATCCATGGATGGATTCCTATTGGGAAACGGAGTTATGGGTCAAGAAAAGGGATGCTACCACTAAGGAGCCTAAGGTGGAGTCAAAGTTCATTACCCGAGTGAGCCGGGCAACTGTGGAGACAAGCATGGAGGATGTCGCTTTCAATGCATTTGTTTACTACCATGGGCTACGCTCGGACAAGACGCTAAAGGGTGCACTTCGGCACTTTCCTTGTTTCTTGCATGACAAGGGTATTTGGATCGTGCCACTTGCTGATGATTCCTCCTTGACTTTACAAGTTACGGTGGCATTAGCTCGTGAATTGGCTCTTCATGAGGTGGACCTGAAGGATGAGTTGCTGAAGGAAAAAGAACTTAAGGAGCAAGCTTACAAGGAGATTGACCAATTAAGGGCGGAGTTAGGTCGTCCTAAGATTTATGAGAAGCTTAATTAGGAAATAGGAAAAACCCCTATGTAATAAGAACGATAGTAGCTGCGAGTTAATTTTAAGTTTGGATGGTTTTAAGAGTCAGTTTGTGGTGTGAACAATTGTGTGATTGATGGATTGTTATTATGATAATGTGTGATTTGGATCTTTGTAATGTGTGCTGGAGTTTTGTAGACATGCCTACAAATTCTATTGTTAAGAATATTAAGTTTGATCAAGATATATTAGTGAATATGAGGTTAACTTAGTTCTGTCCTTTGCTGATTTTTGGGATCAGTCTGGGATGTTTTAGAAATAACTTAAAATCCGTTCATGGGAAATTTAAGAAATTTTACTGGGAATAATTAGACTTCTATATCTTTCCAATCCCACAAGAATCACCTTAATATCTATTATGAGTTAAGAGATATACCTATTTCAAGTTGGAGTTACTGCACAGTCTGGAATTCGGGAACAGTTTCTGTTAAGTTCAGTTTTTGACCAATTTATTGACAGAATCAGAAAAAGTGTTGTGAATACGAGTTGTAGATAATTTTATAAGCTTTCCAACCATGTAAAGATCATCTGATTTGGACATCTGTGGCTCGAGATATGACAGTTTTACTGAGTTGCTGAAATTGGAGTTTGCCCAGAAAATCAGATTTTGTTTATCTATTGTATACAACATCTCGGATTGTACTGAATTTCATCTTCTGTGTTTTGGAAACAGATGTCAGGCAGAGGTCGTGGCAGAGGTCGTGGGGGTGTTAATCCACCCGTTACTATGGAGGAACTCATGCAAACCCAGAATCAGCTGATGCAGATGTTTATGCAGCATATGCAGAACAATCCCCCTGTTGGAGGACCACCACCTGTTCAAGTAAGGGATAAGCGTGGAGAATTTTTGAAGGGACGCCCTCTAGTATTTTCTCATGCTGCTGATCCTTTAGAAGCAGATGATTGGGTGAGGGCAGTGGAGAAACAGCTGAACATAGCCCAATGCAATGATATGGAGAAGGTGTTGTATGCATCTGGTCAGTTACAAGGGACAGCTCAGACTTGGTGGGAGTCGTACCAGGCTGCACGCCCTGACAATGCTCCTCCTATCACTTGGAATGAGTTTGTTAGAGATTTTCGAGCTCGTCATATTCCTGAAGGTATAATTGAGCTGAAGCAGGAAGAATTCAGAAACCTGAGGATGGGACAGATGAGTGTGAGTGAATATCATGACAGGTTTACCCAGTTGGCTCGCTATGCTCCCAATGAAGTTAGGGAAGATGCAGACAGGCAGCGTCTTTTCTTGAAGGGAATTTATTATGATCTTCGCTTGCAACTGAAGGGGAATAGCTATGCTAGTTTTCAAGAGCTGGTGAACAAAGCTATTGTGCTTGATAATGAGCGTAGGGAGATGGATAGAAAAAGAAAGATGAAGGTGCAAGGCTCAGGAAGCAACAACCGTCAACGCACAAATTCTCAGCATGGCTTTCATCAGAAGTTTCAGGGACCGGTTAGCCAGTGGAATCGCAATTCAAATCAGAGGTGGTCCCAAAATTGGCAAAACAATCAGTCGCAACAGCGTTCATCATATCCACAGCGTCAACAGTATCAGCAGACTGGGCAACAGACTCCTCGCACTGGAAATCCCAATGCTACCCCCATAAAGAATAGTACTCCCAGCACTCCTATTAGATGCTTTGTCTGTGGTAAAGAGGGCCATTTGTCTTATAATTGTCCTGAGAAGCAAAACCAACAGACTCCTCAGAGTCAGAAGAGCAACCAGAGGCAATCCGGTGCTGGAAGGGTGAATCACGTGTCTTCTGATACAGCTCATAATGCACCAGAAGTTATGATTGGTACGTTCAATGTACATTCCACTCCCGCAACTGTTCTTTTTGACTCTGGAGCATCTCATACATTCATATCCAATATTTTTGTTAAAATGCATAGTATACCCATGCTAGCTATGAAAGAACCTCTCTTAGTAAATTCACCTGGAGGTACCATGCAAACCAGTAATCGTTGTCTTCCAATTAGTATGGTATTAAGGGGGGTAGAGTTTAAGATAACTCCTATAGTGTTGCGAACATCTGGGATTGATGTGATATTGGGTATGGACTGGATGATGCAAAATCAGGCAGAGATTCAGTGTCAGCAGAAAGTGGTAGTTGTGACTGCGCCTAATGGAGATAAAATCAATGTGGATGTAGCAATGCAGAAGCAATCAACCGCGGTGGTGAATCAGATTGAAGATACTATTAAGGAGAATTCAGTGATTGAGGAATTTTCGGATGTCTTCCCTGATGAATTGCCAGGTATGCCACCTGACCGAGACATTGAATTTCTTATTGAATTATTACCTGGAACTGCACCTATAGCCAAACGACCATATAGGATGGGAGTAGATGAATTAGAAGAACTTAAGAAACAAATTAAAGAATTACAAGAAAAAGGTTTTATTCGACCTAGTTCATCACCTTGGGGGAGCACCAGTCATTTTTGTTGATAAGAAGGATGGTGGTCAGAGGATGTGTGTTGATTATCGGTCACTAAATGAAGTAACTATTAAGAATAAGTATCCTTTGCCCCGGATTGATGACTTGTTTGATCAGTTGAGAGGTGCTTGTGTGTTTTCTAAGATTGATTTACGTTCTGGATATCATCAGTTGAAGATTCGTGCCTCTGATATTCCAAAGACAGCTTTTACTACAAGGTATGGATTGTATGAGTATACTGTTATGTCGTTTGGATTGACCAATGCACCTGCATACTTTATGTACATGATGAATAAGGTGTTCATGGAATACTTGGATAAGTTTGTGGTAGTGTTTATTGATGATATACTGGTATTTTCCAAGACAGAGGTAGAGCATGCTGAACATTTGAGGTTGGTATTGCAGAAGCTTAGAGAGCATAAACTGTATGCGAAGCGAAGTAAATGTGAGTTTTGGTTGAAGGAAGTTTCTTTCCTTGGTCATATTGTTTCTAATGGAGGTATATCGGTGGATCCAGGCAAGGTGAAGGATGTATTGAATTGGAAACCACCTACCGATGTTAGTGAGATTCGTAGTTTCTTGGGTTTAGCTGGATATTATAGACGGTTTATTGAAGGGTTTTCTAAACTTGCTAAACCTATGACATCTCTGTTAGAAAAGAATGCCAAATTTGTGTGGTCTGATAAATGTCAAGCTAGTTTTGAGGAGTTGAAGAAAAGGTTGACTACAGCGCCTGTTTTGGTTTTACCAGATTTGAGTAAGAAGTTTTCCATTTATTGTGATGCTTCTCGTCAAGGTTTGGGATGTGTTCTTATGCAAGAAGGCAGAGTTGTGGCTTATGCATCTAGACAGTTGAGAAAGCATGAGTTGAATTATCCTACACATGATTTGGAGTTAGCAGCTGTTGTTCATGCATTAAAGATTTGGAGACATTATTTGATTGGACATAAGAGTGATATATACACTG
>CM039610.1:45189963-45258700 GCA_022457205.1 Saccharum spontaneum
TAAATATTTATTCGCTATGTAATAAGCACTGTGATGATACTATGTAATTTGTCTGCTTATGTGTGCGATCATGACCTGGGGCGCACATGAGTACTTTATGCATCCTATTTTTGTCCTTAAAAATGGGTGTGACAGATTGGTATCAGAGCCGTGTTGACTGTAGGACGCAAGCCTAGTTAGAATGGTCGTTGATAGCATCCATACTTCACTTAATTCATGCTTCCTCTTTTCACCTTGTTAATTACTAAAGTTTTATGCTTCCTCTACTTTATTCTATTGCGAAAATACATTGATTCTATCTAATCTATGTCTAAATCTTGTAGATGCCTCCTCATCCCCGTCTGTCAGCTGCACAATATGTTGCTCGTTTCAAACCCCAGGAGCCAAAGGAAGAGGGAGATCAAGAGCTATCTGATGCTGAATCAAGAGTTGGTGATACACCTATGGAGGATGTAGTTATGGGGTGGACTACGAAGTTTCATATCATGGTCCCTAAGGCTGATGCTTTCTTCCATAATATGTTGACAAGAACCTTGGACAACTACTACTACGACTGGGAGGCTACTTTAGAGTATCGCAGTGCAGAGTATAGTCATCCATGGATGGATTCCTATTGGGAAACGGAGTTATGGGTCAAGAAAAGGGATGCTACCACTAAGGAGCCTAAGGTGGAGTCAAAGTTCATTACCCGAGTGAGCCGGGCAACTGTGGAGACAAGCATGGAGGATGTCGCTTTCAATGCATTTGTTTACTACCATGGGCTACGCTCGGACAAGACGCTAAAGGGTGCACTTCGGCACTTTCCTTGTTTCTTGCATGACAAGGGTATTTGGATCGTGCCACTTGCTGATGATTCCTCCTTGACTTTACAAGTTACGGTGGCATTAGCTCGTGAATTGGCTCTTCATGAGGTGGACCTGAAGGATGAGTTGCTGAAGGAAAAAGAACTTAAGGAGCAAGCTTACAAGGAGATTGACCAATTAAGGGCGGAGTTAGGTCGTCCTAAGATTTATGAGAAGCTTAATTAGGAAATAGGAAAAACCCCTATGTAATAAGAACGATAGTAGCTGCGAGTTAATTTTAAGTTTGGATGGTTTTAAGAGTCAGTTTGTGGTGTGAACAATTGTGTGATTGATGGATTGTTATTATGATAATGTGTGATTTGGATCTTTGTAATGTGTGCTGGAGTTTTGTAGACATGCCTACAAATTCTATTGTTAAGAATATTAAGTTTGATCAAGATATATTAGTGAATATGAGGTTAACTTAGTTCTGTCCTTTGCTGATTTTTGGGATCAGTCTGGGATGTTTTAGAAATAACTTAAAATCCGTTCATGGGAAATTTAAGAAATTTTACTGGGAATAATTAGACTTCTATATCTTTCCAATCCCACAAGAATCACCTTAATATCTATTATGAGTTAAGAGATATACCTATTTCAAGTTGGAGTTACTGCACAGTCTGGAATTCGGGAACAGTTTCTGTTAAGTTCAGTTTTTGACCAATTTATTGACAGAATCAGAAAAAGTGTTGTGAATACGAGTTGTAGATAATTTTATAAGCTTTCCAACCATGTAAAGATCATCTGATTTGGACATCTGTGGCTCGAGATATGACAGTTTTACTGAGTTGCTGAAATTGGAGTTTGCCCAGAAAATCAGATTTTGTTTATCTATTGTATACAACATCTCGGATTGTACTGAATTTCATCTTCTGTGTTTTGGAAACAGATGTCAGGCAGAGGTCGTGGCAGAGGTCGTGGGGGTGTTAATCCACCCGTTACTATGGAGGAACTCATGCAAACCCAGAATCAGCTGATGCAGATGTTTATGCAGCATATGCAGAACAATCCCCCTGTTGGAGGACCACCACCTGTTCAAGTAAGGGATAAGCGTGGAGAATTTTTGAAGGGACGCCCTCTAGTATTTTCTCATGCTGCTGATCCTTTAGAAGCAGATGATTGGGTGAGGGCAGTGGAGAAACAGCTGAACATAGCCCAATGCAATGATATGGAGAAGGTGTTGTATGCATCTGGTCAGTTACAAGGGACAGCTCAGACTTGGTGGGAGTCGTACCAGGCTGCACGCCCTGACAATGCTCCTCCTATCACTTGGAATGAGTTTGTTAGAGATTTTCGAGCTCGTCATATTCCTGAAGGTATAATTGAGCTGAAGCAGGAAGAATTCAGAAACCTGAGGATGGGACAGATGAGTGTGAGTGAATATCATGACAGGTTTACCCAGTTGGCTCGCTATGCTCCCAATGAAGTTAGGGAAGATGCAGACAGGCAGCGTCTTTTCTTGAAGGGAATTTATTATGATCTTCGCTTGCAACTGAAGGGGAATAGCTATGCTAGTTTTCAAGAGCTGGTGAACAAAGCTATTGTGCTTGATAATGAGCGTAGGGAGATGGATAGAAAAAGAAAGATGAAGGTGCAAGGCTCAGGAAGCAACAACCGTCAACGCACAAATTCTCAGCATGGCTTTCATCAGAAGTTTCAGGGACCGGTTAGCCAGTGGAATCGCAATTCAAATCAGAGGTGGTCCCAAAATTGGCAAAACAATCAGTCGCAACAGCGTTCATCATATCCACAGCGTCAACAGTATCAGCAGACTGGGCAACAGACTCCTCGCACTGGAAATCCCAATGCTACCCCCATAAAGAATAGTACTCCCAGCACTCCTATTAGATGCTTTGTCTGTGGTAAAGAGGGCCATTTGTCTTATAATTGTCCTGAGAAGCAAAACCAACAGACTCCTCAGAGTCAGAAGAGCAACCAGAGGCAATCCGGTGCTGGAAGGGTGAATCACGTGTCTTCTGATACAGCTCATAATGCACCAGAAGTTATGATTGGTACGTTCAATGTACATTCCACTCCCGCAACTGTTCTTTTTGACTCTGGAGCATCTCATACATTCATATCCAATATTTTTGTTAAAATGCATAGTATACCCATGCTAGCTATGAAAGAACCTCTCTTAGTAAATTCACCTGGAGGTACCATGCAAACCAGTAATCGTTGTCTTCCAATTAGTATGGTATTAAGGGGGGTAGAGTTTAAGATAACTCCTATAGTGTTGCGAACATCTGGGATTGATGTGATATTGGGTATGGACTGGATGATGCAAAATCAGGCAGAGATTCAGTGTCAGCAGAAAGTGGTAGTTGTGACTGCGCCTAATGGAGATAAAATCAATGTGGATGTAGCAATGCAGAAGCAATCAACCGCGGTGGTGAATCAGATTGAAGATACTATTAAGGAGAATTCAGTGATTGAGGAATTTTCGGATGTCTTCCCTGATGAATTGCCAGGTATGCCACCTGACCGAGACATTGAATTTCTTATTGAATTATTACCTGGAACTGCACCTATAGCCAAACGACCATATAGGATGGGAGTAGATGAATTAGAAGAACTTAAGAAACAAATTAAAGAATTACAAGAAAAAGGTTTTATTCGACCTAGTTCATCACCTTGGGGAGCACCAGTCATTTTTGTTGATAAGAAGGATGGTGGTCAGAGGATGTGTGTTGATTATCGGTCACTAAATGAAGTAACTATTAAGAATAAGTATCCTTTGCCCCGGATTGATGACTTGTTTGATCAGTTGAGAGGTGCTTGTGTGTTTTCTAAGATTGATTTACGTTCTGGATATCATCAGTTGAAGATTCGTGCCTCTGATATTCCAAAGACAGCTTTTACTACAAGGTATGGATTGTATGAGTATACTGTTATGTCGTTTGGATTGACCAATGCACCTGCATACTTTATGTACATGATGAATAAGGTGTTCATGGAATACTTGGATAAGTTTGTGGTAGTGTTTATTGATGATATACTGGTATTTTCCAAGACAGAGGTAGAGCATGCTGAACATTTGAGGTTGGTATTGCAGAAGCTTAGAGAGCATAAACTGTATGCGAAGCGAAGTAAATGTGAGTTTTGGTTGAAGGAAGTTTCTTTCCTTGGTCATATTGTTTCTAATGGAGGTATATCGGTGGATCCAGGCAAGGTGAAGGATGTATTGAATTGGAAACCACCTACCGATGTTAGTGAGATTCGTAGTTTCTTGGGTTTAGCTGGATATTATAGACGGTTTATTGAAGGGTTTTCTAAACTTGCTAAACCTATGACATCTCTGTTAGAAAAGAATGCCAAATTTGTGTGGTCTGATAAATGTCAAGCTAGTTTTGAGGAGTTGAAGAAAAGGTTGACTACAGCGCCTGTTTTGGTTTTACCAGATTTGAGTAAGAAGTTTTCCATTTATTGTGATGCTTCTCGTCAAGGTTTGGGATGTGTTCTTATGCAAGAAGGCAGAGTTGTGGCTTATGCATCTAGACAGTTGAGAAAGCATGAGTTGAATTATCCTACACATGATTTGGAGTTAGCAGCTGTTGTTCATGCATTAAAGATTTGGAGACATTATTTGATTGGACATAAGAGTGATATATACACTGATCATAAGAGTTTGAAGTATATTTTCACTCAGTCAGATCTGAATTTGAGGCAACGCAGATGGTTAGAGTTGATTAAGGATTATGATATTGAGATACACTATCATCCTGGTAAAGCCAATGTTGTTGCCGATGCTCTTAGCAGAAAGAGTTATGTCAATGAGATGCAAATGTCGTCTATATCAAGTGAATTGTGTGCTGAATTTGAACACCTAAACTTGGGAATTGTTACCAATGCAATGGAGTTGGTGATAGAACCCACACTAGAGCAAGAGATATACAAGGGTCAGTTGAAGGATGAGAAACTGAAGAAGATAGCGGAAGACATAGTCATTGGTAAGTCACTAGGTTTCCGAATTGATGATAATGGAACTCTTTGGTTTGGAAAAAGGTTGTGTGTACCTGAGGATCAGGCTATTCGGCAAGCAATTCTTCGTGAAGCTCATGAATCAGCTTATTCTATTCATCCTGGTAGTACTAAGATGTATCTGGATCTCAAACAGAAGTATTGGTGGGTTGGATTAAAGCGTGATGTGGCTGAGTATGTAGCAGTATGTGACACATGTCAGAGGGTAAAAGCTGAGCATCAGAGACCTGCAGGATTATTGCAACCAATGAAGATTCCTAAGTGGAAGTGGGAAGAAGTTGGTATGGACTTTATAGTGGGGTTACCTCGTACTCAGAAAGGTTATGACTCTATTTGGGTGATAGTAGATCGGTTAACTAAAGTTGCTCATTTTATACCGGTTAGAACTACCTACCAAGGACCAAAATTGGCAGAGTTGTATATGGAGAAGATAGTGTGTTTGCATGGAGTTCCGAAGAAGATTGTATCTGATCGAGGTTCACAATTTACATCACATTTTTGGAAGGTTGTACATGAATCTTTAGGAACTAAGCTGAATTTTAGTACAGCATATCATCCACAGACAGATGGGCAGACTGAAAGGACCAACCAGGTATTAGAGGATATGTTGAGAGCCTGTGCATTGCAATATGGGACTAGTTGGGATAAGAGTTTGCCTTATGCAGAATTTTCTTACAATAATAGTTATCAACAGAGTCTTAAGATGGCACCGTTTGAAGCTTTGTATGGACGTAAGTGTAGAACTCCATTGTTTTGGGATCAGACAGGTGAATCTCAGGTGTTTGGTACAGATGTTCTTAGAAACGCAGAAGATCAAGTACGAGTGATTCGTGAGAATTTGAGAGTGGCACAGTCTCGTCAGAAGAGTTATGCTGATAATAGGAGAAGAGATTTAGTTTTTGAAGTAGGTGATTATGTTTATTTGAAGGTGTCACCTATGAGAAGTGTGAAGAGATTTAACATGAAAGGTAAACTAGCACCAAGGTATGTTGGACCATTTAAAGTTATTGCTAGACGTGGGGAAGTTGCTTACCAATTAGAGTTGCCTGAGAATTTATCTGGGGTGCATGATGTGTTTCATGTTTCACAACTTAAGAAGTGTTTGAGGGTGCCTGAGGAACAGATACCTTTAGAAGAGTTGACTGTTAAGGAGGATCTTACATATGAAGAGATTCCGATTAAGATTTTGGAGACTGCGGAGCGAGTTACTAGAAGTCGGGTTATTAAGATGTGTAAAGTACAGTGGAATCGATATTCAGAGGCAGAGGCAACTTGGGAAAGAGAGGATGAATTGAGGAAATCATATCCGCAGTTGTTTGAGTAAGCAATCCAATCTCGAGGACGAGATTCTTTTAAGGGGGGTAGAATTTGTAACACCCAAATTTTGAGATAACAAAATTGGAATAAGTTAGATAATAAATAATTACAAAACTAAAATAATAATAAATTATATTTGTGTTGCATTCATGCTGTTGCATATATTTTTATTGTGTGGTGTGAATTTGTTATATTTTATTTTATATTATTTTGGATGAGATTGTATTTTAAATATTTTTGAAAGCAAGTAAATGAAAAAAAAGAAAACAGATACTTACCTGATAGGCCAGCGGCCCAGTGACCGACGATCCGCTGATCTGCGCGACGGCCTGCTCTTTTGCGCCGGACCGGCCCAGCGACACCGCCCGCGCGGCCCAAGTCGGCCCAGTGCTGAAGCAGCTGCTTCCCCCTCTCATGAGCCGCTGACCAATGGACCCCACCTGTCGGACATTCCTTCCATCTCGCGTAACCGAGCCGGTCACGACTCCATCGTTGGACCGCAACCGAATCTGCGTATCCAAGGAGTCCTTTCCCAAATTGATGTTGCCGCTATCTTATATAAGCTAAAACCGCATCTTTCATACCCCATTTTTGCCCTAGCCGCGCCTTGGAACCCTAGAAGCCGCGGTGGAGGCGAATTCGTCGGCTACTTCTTGTTCTAGGCGCTGTAAGTTGCTCTACTAGCTTTAGATTGATGTTGTGACTCGATTTGTGCTTCCAATTTTGAAGTTAAGGCTTTGTAGTGACCTTACCGTGTGTTGGAGCTTGGCCGTCCGCCTTACCGTGCCGCACGTCGCCCCCAAGCTATTCGAGCCTCCGTTTTCTTCCTAGGTGAGATCCCGATCGTCCCCTTTAGCTTTGGAAGCAAGTGGTTCGGTGATTGGCGTACTATAGCGTCTAGGCCATGAAAACGGTGAAGTCCGGCCATGGCGCCGCCGTGAGTTGAAGAAGAACGGCGGTAGCGCCGCCGGCTGCCTCTGGGGGAGGATCTAGGCCGTCCGATCGTGATTCAACGCTCGAGATTAGATCATACCGGTTCGCGGTGAAATTTTCTAAAGAGACCCTGCGTTTTCTAGTAAACAACCCGCGGTCCTTTGCGTATTCCGGGAATTGCGTTTTCACATTTGGAAAGCGTATTTTCATCCGGTTAAATCAAAAATACGTTTTCAGCAATTTACAGTTTTGCCACTAGAATTGTTTTAGTCATAAAATCTTCGTTTTAACTCCGATTTGATCCGTTCAAATTGCGTTAGGTTCGTATTTGCGAACTCTACATGTTAGTGTAGTTTTACAGTTAGTTTTGATAATTTATTTTTCGAGTTTATAATTAAGTATTTATTTATCTATAGGAAATCTTAGAAAATTTATAACTTTTACATTTTAACTCCGATTTTGGTGATCTTTGCGTCTGTGTGATCGTAGAAACGTGTAGAAGAGTTTTACAAACTTTTATTACTGTTTTGTTACTGTTGGTGTACTGTTCTAATTATATCTATTTGTTTGCTTCGTGTATGTTTGATTGGATGCATGTATGTTGTTGATTGATGATCGAGTATAGAAGGTGAGCAGTACTTGGACGATTCGGAGTATTACTTTGAGCCAAGTCAGCAGTACTGTTTGGAGAGCTTTGATCAAGGCAAGTATAACACAGGACTATCCTTGTTACCTATTCATTGAATTATCATACATATGCATGTACTTACCTTGGCAACCTTAGAGATTTTAACTTAGCGATTGATATCTTGATTCCTTGTCACCTATGGGATTATGCATTTGGGTAGCTTGGCTAGTGCTTGATTTATGAACATTGATCTTGTAATTTGACTAATGAATGGTGCAATCAACCATTAAGATGATTTAATTCCTGCTACAAGGGGACTAGAGCACTGTGTTGTTTGTTTGTTGCTCTAGTTACTCTCCATAAGGACTTATCTGTAAGCATTAACCGGGATTGACAGTACAACTGTGGGGGCTATATGGCTCTGGCTTTAGTTGTTCAAGAGACCTTTTCTAGCTTGTTAGTGGTTACCTTAAATGGCGTAAGAATGGCTTGACACGTCGGGTGTAGTGCGAGCCCCTGGCCTAGTGTGTATAGGCTGCGGTTGTTGTGCCACAGGGAAGGGGGGTTCTACATCTGCCTGCCGAGTAAATCTAATGGCCCTAACTTGTTAGACGAACTTTTGAGTGGCTTTATATGGTTCTCCGGTGTTTGGGTTTGATCTCCCCACACATTTGGAAATCATGACTCACAGTGAAAGTGTACACCTCTGCGCAGAGTTTAATAAACTGGTATACTAGCCGTGCTCACGGATACGAGCGGCCTTGGGTATTCTTACAGAATAAATGATCACCATTGATATATCATGCTTTATACTGATGTTGTTATTATTATACCATGTTAATGCTATTTCATTATTCTTATTACAATTGATCAATTGTTCATTAACGGGAATTGGAATACCTTGATGCTACTCAACTGCTAAGTTAATGATGACTAAAAGCTAAAAGCAGTCAAACAGTGTCTAGCCATTTGAGCCTCATGAACCCTGTGTTATATTTGTTGAGTTCGACATGGACTCACTCTTGCTATTTCCACCATAACAGATGAAGATTATGATGAGGATTATCGTAATGAGTACTAGTCTTGGTGTCAACCAGTCAACCGTGTCCCTGTGTGGAGTTTCCGCTGGAGATTATTACTAGATATTATTATTTATCGTTCAAGACTATGTTTTAAATATTTATTCGCTATGTAATAAGCACTGTGATGATACTATGTAATTTGTCTGCTTATGTGTGCGATCATGACCTGGGGCGCACATGAGTACTTTATGCATCCTATTTTTGTCCTTAAAAATGGGTGTGACATGCATACATATAGTGAACGAATTGGCAGAGATCGTGGCTGTCGGCGATCAGGAGTACGTGGAGATCGTCGAGGAGTACGAGGAGGAGATTCTCGTGCCAGAGGAGAACCAGGAGCCGCTGATTGACTTTGCTGACACCCCACCTGCCCAAGGCAAGCCTCGGTGCATAACTCGTATTTTTTTATTCACTATATATATGTGTTGTGCATTTACGTTATAGGAATTTTATGAAACCCACATGCATATATGTATCTCCTATGAGTCTTACTAATACAGGATCGCATAGTTTCTTTGCTTAGGTTTGTCGGTAGCATGGGTAACCTGTCGTTACTCACAATAGGTGATTATTATTATCATAAAAGTCAAAATGAAATGGTGAAAAAAGAAATAGAGACCGGGCAGGGGATATGGTATGGCTATCGGTGGGTATAGCAGGTTGTGTCCCGCGGCCATAGGGCATAGCTTGGTTGCACTGTTTTCCTTGTCCATGTCGATTAAGGACCATTCATTGCACTGGATCCCCGGTCAAGTCATAGACTTATTATCCCGAGCACATACTTGCTTATATGAGCGGGAAGGTTTGTTACTCTCTTGTCGTGGGCTCCGGCTCTTTCCGGACCGACTGATTGGAGGCGGGAACAGGTGGAGGTCTAAGCACCACATTGAGGCCGGGCCTCAAGTGTGGGAGCTTGGAGTCCAAGTTTGGACGGGGACCTAGAACCTGTGACAGGAGTGGAACGGGTTGGTCTCGCTCATGCCTGGGGTGCAGACGAGGTGTGTGTTTTTCAGAGTACCCAGCTGGGCACATTGATTCACGAATCACCGTTTTTGCGTGATGGTATAGCTTGACTGCACTCTGGCACCATAGTAAGAACTGGCATATGAAAGATGGAAAAATGATTTTGATTGCTTAACCCTTACTTGATAATAGAACAGGTGCTTACATAGAAGGTTGGATAACGAATTTAACATGGCTGCTAATAATATAATGAAATAAGGACTCACTCTTAGTATTGCTTTCCGCAAACAAGAACCCACAAGCCATAAAGCCTATCATAATTCTTGAGAGTCGGGAAATATATTCCCAGTCGGGTAAGTCTTGCGAGTACATTGTGTACTCAGGGTTTATTTACCCTTGTTGCAGGTGCTGCTTGAGAAGCTAGCTGTTGTGTGGAGGATTCTTCTAGTAGGCACAGATGGATCCTTGTACCGCTCCGCTAGATGTTATTTTATTCCACTGTTTAATTTATCGCACACTGAACTTTGGTACTGTAATAAAGAATTTTTGAGACTCTTTGTTGTATAAAATAGACTAAGTATTGTAAGCTTATACTTATTATTGGATCCCGGGTGTAAAATTGTGGAATGTTTCGAGTTCTCCCTTGGGGTGTGCTTGACAAAACTGTCTAGTTTAGCTCACTTTCAGGGTACTTAGTATCTAGTGAAAGACAAGTGCCTCTGAAAGTGTGTTAACTCGGGCGGTTCTGCCACACGGGGAAGCTTGAGCAAAGACTTGGTGCCGATGGACTGAGGCAATAGTAAAGAGCAGGTGAGGTCAAGATCGATGTACCAATAAGGTCACATGATGATATGACGTGGATCATATCATTTGTGATGGTTGTTGGTGCTTGTGCAGCATCAACATTGAAGGAGATGAAATAGAATATGCAAAGCTTTGTAGGGTATTTCATTTCACTGGTCAAAAGTTGTATAAAAAAGTGCATGACCGAATTTAGGATAGATGGTCGTACTATCAAGAGGGGCAAACTTGTTTGTATATCAGTCATCTAGTGCTACTCGAGTAATCTAACTTTGCATGCATTGCTAGGATCGAGTGGCGTGGTAAAAAGAGTGTTAATCCTTTGGAAAATGTTTATAAAAATGCTAACACACATGCACATTTGTTAGGACACAATGATGTTAGCACATGGAAGCAAGGGTGTTGAAGTTGTGCTTGAAAAAGATGAAACACAAGCTCAAGACCCTAGTTGGCAGAGCACAGGACCATGGGCTTTGGGTCCTCAAGCATAGGACTCAGTTCGGTGGTGCACAGGACCATGGTTCATGGGTCTAATGGTTTCAAAATAATTATGCGCAAGACAGAGAGTAGTCAAAACGTGTTAGACCCGGGAGGCATGGTCCGGAGGTAGGCTCAGACTGAGTCTGGAGCAAATTATGCTCTCTGGACCCTTACTAGACACCTCAGGACCGAGGTGCGCATTGGTCCTAGGGGTGAGTCCGGAGCTTAGGACCCTGGCGTACATTGCCTGTGGGTGAGTTCGGAGCTCAGGACCTTGGCATGCATTGGTCCTATGGGTGAGTCTGGAGCTAAGTCTGAAGGTAGTCTGAGCGTGCACAAAGTAGCCGTTGCACTCCAATGGTCTCTTTCAAATAGCTAGTGCCACGTGGCAGCAATCCGAGCACCATACTTGTAGCACCTGGTTTTAAGGACAAAACCAGATACACAACATATGTGAGCCCAGGAAGTCAATCCACATGTGGCTACAAATAAAGGGTAATATCAAAAGACAATGCTTTATTACCCAATGTATTGGTACAAAAAATAACCCTAAATAGTAAATAGTGGAAAGACAACTCCGATCTTCAAGCGAGAACTCTAACTCCATAAGGACAACTGACTAGTTGATCACAAGCCTAAATGCTCCAGAATCTAGCAATCTGGTACACATCCGGTATTTTTATCCAAGTAGTAAAAATAAACAAGCATAAGTACATCTTGTACTTAACAAAAATAACATGGGGTGATAAAGCTCAAAAGGATGACACTGGTTTAATGTGGTTAGCATTCTCATGAGTCACAATTTTAATATTTAATTAGCATATAGTTGTGCTTAAGCCCCAATTAAATCACATGATCATATAAATCAACATTTTATCTCATAGTTATTCAGCAACATAAGTATCCTCTATTCTATGAGTTTTTTGGGCCGCTCATGACCGTGAGCATGGCTGCTACAATAGTTTAACACTCTGCAAATGTTGTACACTTTTACCATGAGTCATGTTGCATGTATGCTCGGGTTAATTACTTCCAAAATACTTCCAAAGTGAGCAGGCAGGGTACATTATGAAGTCTTTCAAAGGTTTGTCTAACAAGTTAGGGCCGCTAGGTTTCTAGTCGGCAAGCAGATGTAGAGCCTTCCTTCCAAATGGCACATTTCGCGCAGGCTATACACATAAGGACAGATGCTGCACTATACCCGACTTGTCAAGCCCTTTTGCACCATGAAGGTAACCACTAACAAGCTAGAAATGGTCCTTCTACTGAACTAAAGCCAAAGTCATGTAACTCTCACGGTTGTACTGTAAATCTTAGCTTTTGCTGACAGATAAGTCCTCAGGGAGGGTCAAGAGCATCATGTAAAAAGCCAAGAGCTCTCTCGCCCTATATCCAAGTTGCTAAAAAGCAAGTTTTATCTTTGTTGCATAAAGCCATTAGTCAATGTTAAGATCATGATTATTTAAATTGAGCACTAGCAAAACTACCCATATTCAAGTAATCCATAGGTGTCAAGGTACAAGGTAACAAAAGCTAGACCATAGATTAGAACAGTACAATAATAGTGGAAACAGATGTTGAAAAGTTTATAAATCTAATCTACGCATTGCTACGATCACATAGATTCAAATTGCACTCAATTTGGATCTAAAACGGAGACCATATGATGAAAACATGAACTGGATGGCAGAACCATAAATAATGCAAACTTAATTCAGATTATAAAATAAATCAAAGTCAAGATTTTGAATCTAGCCGAGGACTGTGGGTTTGAATTCTGGAAAAGAGAGGGGCCCTTTAGCAAAACATCCAGTGAAGGGGTAAAGGAGGATCTGAGCCATTGGATTAGATTTGGATAGCTCGGATTAGAAGCAAGGGAGGAAGGGAGAGTGGTCAATGGCAAGGGAGCACGCCGGTGCACATGAAAACGACCCTAAAGGCCATGGTTTGACTCAAGATTTGCACGGGAAGACAAAGGAGGAGATGGCGAACTCACCATAAAGGTTTTCGAGGGTGGAGATAGGATGAGGATGGCGAGCGTCTCGAAGAAGCGGATGGTAGGAACCTACAAACATCGGTGGTGATTAGCGACCAACCAAGAGCAAGAAAAATGAGGCAAGGGATCTAGTGTCTTCGCAAACTCAACGTGAAGCTCAGCGGCGGCTTACGATAGCGTTGAAGCTGCGGAATGGCGGCTCAAACTCGGTGGCGGCGGCGGCGCTAGGGTTTAGAGTGTCAGCGGTGAGCTCAAGAGTGTGGTAGCTACTGCGAGGGCTTAGGATGGAGGCGGCGGGGTGTAGAGGCCCGATTTTTATAGCCCAGGGGCTGTGCCATGGATGGAAAGCAGGAGATCGAGCCAGGATCGAGTTTGATCACAAAAGGAAAGCATCGGCTTCCAAAAATGGAAAGCGCTGGTGGTTGAAGTTGGAAGGCGGGGTGTGCGGTTGATGGAGTAGGCCCACCGGTCAGGATAGGGTGCGGGACCAAGTGGTTAGTGGCAAGGCGAGAGAGGGGAGCAGACATGTCCCTACTGGGCCAGCCCAAGAAAGGGCATGCGAGCCTCACAGGTGGGCCACTTGGGAGAGAGGAAGGGGGTAGGGCAGGCCGAGTGGGGGAAGCTAGGCTAGCAGGCCGAAAAGCTGAGAGAGGAGGGAGGGAGAAGAATTTTCTTTTTTATTTCAATAGTTTTCAATCCCATTTTCAAATAGATTTTGAATCAATTTGGCATTTGGATGAAAACCAATCATCACAAAAATAACAATGTAGCAACATGATAGGATCTTTGTAAGGTGCTTGAGTATATAGATAGAGGGGTGTAGTCTTGGCTAGATTGATAGTTTTAATTCCGTATTTATTTTGGTTAGCCAGTGTGATTAAATTTTAGGAAGGACTATTCACCCCTCTAGTCCGCCATCTCGCCCCTACAAGGGTCCTAGCCAAGACTTGCTCGGCAAACATGCATGGAACTTTGAGGAGATGATGGCATTGCTGGAGGTGTGCTTGACTTGGCTTGGGGCAAAGTAGAAGGGCAAGAGCAGGCCAGCATGGTTGAGCTTTTGAGCTCGGTAATGGCAGATGCTTTCACTGGAATAGAGTGATGAGGTAGGACAGGGCAAGTGGAGGAAGAGAGGGAGTGATGCTAGGATAAGGATGAAGTTCATCATCCTAAGGCTAGTAGCCACTAGAATTCATGCAGCGTCAACTCAATGGCAGGGCACAGCGGCAGTCGACAACACACTGCATGGCATGCGAGAATTTAACACCCAACCCATGTTCTACAGTGTCCAGTTGAGAAACTGAGAAAACTACTTGAACATGGCATCCTTGGTCACTGTTTTCTACTCCCTCCATTCTAAAATGTAAGTCATTTAACCTTTCCTAAATACATAGATTTTACAATGCACCTAGTATAGATTATTATGTCTAGATACATAGTAAAAGCTATGTATCTAGAAAAGCCAGAATGACTTACAATTTGGAATGGAGGAAGTAGTATTTTTGTTAATCATCATGACAATAGGCTTTAACAAAAGTTGTTAAGGTGTCATTAACCTAGATTCATTATTTAAGCACATTGGTTATTCAAGAAACATAAAAAAGAATAGGAGGGTAAAGGTTTGGTTGTGAAAGTCCTGGTTTGATTTTGGTAATTGGGTGACAATCTTTGGTGGACTAATGAGGTTTCATGTGAGAAGAACAAATGATTAGTCCACATGCTAGGTTGAGCAAGATATAAAGGCCACAAAGGGAAGATGGCTTGTGCATGTGATGCAATTGCAAGTGACGTTAACAGTCATTTCGTCATGATTTTGGATGATCAAAACTATCAACAAAGTGTCATAAATGGAATAAAATGAGAAAAACATGGATAAATTTGTACAAATATCTTGGTTCCACATGTACATGCATTCTATTTGAATATTGGGGCAAAATGAGCAAAACTGAGACTGGTTGGCCCAATATCGGAGGTTGCACCCCATTTGTGGCTCTAGGAGTTCAATCCTAGTGTGGAGCAAGGAAACATAGTCTAGATGGAGCTTGTGCTTTCTCTGTACAGCCAAAAATGCTTTCACATGGATTGAAGGGCCCACAATTCACATACAGGAGATTTCCAAGTAGCCCCACCAACATTTGCACACATATGAAGGATGGACCAAGCCCCACCCCACCATAGGAGGGGCCCCGTGTCAGTGGAGAGGGTCGGCCGACCCTCCTAGTCACTTGACCTCTTTAGATTTCTCCAATGCCCTCCTCTTGTCAACATGTAAACAAACACAAGTGTGAAGGATCTCCACCATCCATTTAAGGTAACTTTGATCCAAAGGATGGTGTGGAAGTCACTAGGATCCGTGGGCCCACCTTCAACCACTATATATAGGTGGTACCCCTCTCACTCTCAAGCCATGAACACTAAGAGGAGTGACACATTCTACACTTAGGCAAAGCCATACTCTAGTAGCAGCATAGAAAATAGGGAGAATGAGGGGAGTGTGGAGAAGAGCTAGGCTTGTTGGTGGAAATTATCAAGTGGCATATACTTATAGGAAAGATTGGACAACCAGCAATCGCTCAACATATCTAACTCATAAATTATCCAAGTGGCATATAATCGCAAAAAACTAGGCAACCAACAATCGCTCAACATATTAGAATTTACCCATACAATAGGCGCAGATCCAAATATACAAAATAAATCTACCAAGATCATTAGTAAAAACAAATCCATAGAAGTCTAGATCATTATCTGTACTTATTAATAAACAGGCAAAATTTTAGGCTCTTTTTTTCGTCCATCCATTTGTTTGGTCTGTCTCCCTCTAACTACCAATGGAGAGTATTTTCCGTCTGGACTTATATATATATATAACCCTTGCTAGGTCTAGACCAATACGAAGTACGAATTCTAATCTAAAGTAGATTCCTCAGATCCTGAGTACTTTAAATAGTACTCTTAATAATCAAATAGAAAAGGATAAGAGTTATGTTCTTTATTTTGCTCTGCTTTCCTTTATTTACTCTGTTCAAAGGAGACATACTTTCCTTTATCTAGCTTTCCACCACAGATACTACTCAGACATGTATCATGATGGAAGATAAACATATATATATTTTTCTGGGCCGATTCCTTTCTCCAAGAAAAAGTCACTTTTTTAATATGAATCCTATTCCAACATGGTTCATGATGGCAGATATAAAACCAAGACCACGCGCCAACGGGATCCAAGACAAACTCATACAACTTATACCATACTCGATGTTATGATCAATTTTGTAGTTTTAAAACTATATAAAAGAATAAGATATGGATAATAGATACGTAACACTTATGTCTTCGTTTTTCGTTTATGCATCTTTTTTTTTCTCCCGTTGCAACGCACGAGCACGTTTGCTAGCCAAGATAGGGCAAAGTGGCTGCGGTGTGGGGTGGGGTGACACCAAAGTATCAGGATGAACAAAGGTGAAGAAACGGACAAAGACCGAATAAAGGAGAAAATAAGCGGGAAATAGAGAGAGGAAATCTATACATAATAATAAAAAGACAAAATTTCTCTCCTCTTGATTTTGGTTTCTCTCCCCTTAATTTTGGTCTGGCCCTTTCTTTCTTTTCTGTGTTCGATGAAGTTTTTTTTTCCTTTTCCTATGTTTCCTTTTCTCGCACAACTAAAAAGACTAAAGAATGGACATTATTTTGGTGCAACATTCCAGCGTGAACCTATGGTTCTGCCTGTTGTGATCCGGCACCTCTCGCTTCTGTACGCCCGTCCCTTGCGACACCGCGAATCCTCCCCCTAATCGCGCGGTCCCTCCCTCGCCCGCGTGAAAAAGGAAAGAAATCGCGTGCGATGAACCCGACTTCTGCGCTCCCTTGCTTGCCTACGCATGCATATGGACCTGGCCCCTGCGATGATCGCTCCGAAAGAAGGAAACAGAAATTGCCGTTATTGGTGGAACGAGAATAGATGGAAGTAAGAGACAATCACCGCAAGAATTAAGGAAACACGCTCCCCTTCTCTTGCTCCTTCACGCAGCAAACCCTGACCTGCCGCGGCTTCCTCCGCCTCCCCTTCCTCGCCATCCTCCTGAGACTCGTCCTCCCCTGCCACCCCCGCGTCTCAGCGTGCGCCGTGGTGGACCCTCTCTAGCGCTGGCGGCGACCTAACCCCTTGGGAGCCGCCGACACTACCCTGCTACCTGTGACGACCTAACCCCTCAGGAGCCACCGGCGGTTCCCAGCTCTCTCGTCAATTCCTCAGGTTGGTCGACTTGTTTTTTTCTTCTTCTGACATTTATACCGTGCAGATCCTCTGGTTCCATCGCTTTCAAGCGCCGATGTGGTCATCTACTTGATCCACTTGGGAGGAGAGAATGTGCTGAGTTACTATCGTCTTGATATGATTCCATTCATGTGAGTGCGTCTGATTTCTCTGGTTGCCAGACGTTCATTTCACACCTCGATTGGTCCCTCCTTCAGGTTGAATCATGTAGGAATTTCATACGATTTCAAGTCCCAACGTAATCCATCATAGTACACGCTGTATGGAATCGTATCCTAGCTCTTGTTTTATGGAATAATATTGGGTGGTTAATGCTTTTGATGAAATTGGGCCTATACAGATAATGGATGGTCAGCTACAAATAGATAATGATGGATTTCCATGCACACAATTCCTTTTCATGCTCTGTCCGAGGGCCACGGATGTTGCGGCATGCGGCCATTGGGGCATGAACCTAGGCACTGAGTGGCCAGGTGATCGAGTCTACAATGCCCAGACGTGAATGGAAGAATTAAGCAAGGAAGCTGCAAGAACTAGGTCCGAGGCATGAAATTCAGAACTTAAAAGGTACATCTATTGAGCAATTGCTAGGTCTAGTTGTGCCAAAAATGTTTATTTGGGGGCATGCTTGGATAAGGGGCTTTTATATTCGAATCATAAGGATCCATCTCACACTCAAATTTCATCTAGAAATTTTTCTGATAAATTGAGCTCATGGAAGCCTTTTCGGCCGCAAGTCTACTGAATATGGGCTGAAAATATGTTTTAGACAACATTTATATACCTTAGCACATGACTTTTGATTATAGTACAATAGAGAAATGTTTTCATATTCATGGGCAGCTTATCAAAAGAGTAGTAAGATGTCTACTTGACAATATACGATGGTACCTGTGTAGCAAAAGAAAAATGCATATGCATAGGCGATGGACTCCCAGATAGATGAATCACATACACTTCAATATTGTATTTTGCAGCGTCATTCGCCCCATTGTGTGTGCTGATAGGATCAAGCATCTGTCCGAGATAATTTTACAAAGCTATCTGAGCAAGAGATCCAAATAGTAGTTATTGAATTGTGCTGCTATAAAATTTGTCAATTTCTTTAGTGTTTTAGACTGGCCTTGTTCTATATTTCAGAGATGTCTATGTAGTAATGCTTTTCTCTAAAGTACTTGATTACCGAATATACACTAAGGCTGCAACACCTCCAGCAACCATTACAAGCTTTGGTGTTGCTACGCCTGATTCAGGACATCAATGACCCTTCTTGTGCTGCTAGGAGCACAACTTTGGACATGTGAGGATGTCTGTTGCCTCCCATCAGAAATACAGTAGGTCGCCAAAAAAGGGTGACCTTGAACTTCCATCTCCAATGTCGTTAGCGCAAGTAGTGGAGGCCTTTGAGAATTTCAGTGTATATCCTGAGATCGACCAGTGGTGAGATAGTCTCAGGCAGTAGTTTTCTTCAGTTGTGATGAACCCACTTGTCCAAAAAATCAAAACAAGCCACTCAGGTGCACATTTTTGGGATTCCTTTTACACGACCCTATATCACTACGCCATTTTTATTGGTTATCTTTCTTTTAAATATTTCTTTCATGTGCACTCTGTTGCAGGTTAAGCAAACAACAGCCACTGTTGGGGCCTCAGTTATTGTTAGCCAAGTTGGAAGCCATCCACCAAGCACAGTAGCACCAGTTATCTTGTATCCTCTTGGTGGGAGAAAAGATTTGCAACCATCGCAGTGGACGAGGATGGGGTCCTTGATCAATTACGCTCTGCACATTTGTGTTCTAGAATAGTAAACACAAGTTATGCTCTCTAGATCCTTGAACTTCTGAATTAGTTATTACACTACCTGGAATCGAACATGTATTGTAGCACCAGTTATCATGTAGCGTAGGCTGCCATCAGCGCCACGTATGCAAGAAGACCCCAATCAGACACCAAGCACTAATTAAGCAGGGTGCTAATGAAGATATAAATATGTCAGCACTGTTATAATTATTGCTCCAGTTTATTGCCAGTATTATGGATCCATGGTGCCTGCTTTCTGTATTGATATTTTTTGAAAGTGAATTAGATAGCCAGATCAATTTCTAACATATGAAGTGAACTTTTTACTCGGTAAGAAGTTGGGTGGACTTCCCTGAGCTTGTGTGCTGGTAATTTAAACCACAAATTATTTCGTAAAGATGAAATTAATTGTTGGATCTTGGTTATATCAGTTTTTCAATCTACTTCTCTTTTTCCTTGCATTTAGTTGTCATGAGTCCAGAGATTGTACGTCATAAAATTTTATATATGTTTTACCTGTGTGACATAGTATCATAGAATTCTATATATATACTCGTACGACAAATGTACAATATTATAAATGCATACCTTGATGATTGCAAACCATCAATGAGAATTTTAGCCATGCACAAAATTCAATTTGTAATATTGACATTATGAACATCACCCTCGCATTATCGTTTTTTGTACAATACAACACGTACATGTTCAAATTATTAGGGCTTTATTTGTTCCCGTTGCAACACACGAAAAGGTCTATATAGTAGAGTTGGTGAGCCTGCGACGCCGCGCTCTCCGTGACTGTCTTAATTTCATGAACTTTACTTTTTGGATGAAATGTCACTTTAACATTGATATTTAATTTTACAGTATTGTTATCTTATCATGCGATCAATATGTGTTTAGTATAATAGTTTAGTTGTCCCGTAGCAAAGCACGGACACGCTACCTAGTTTTCATCTAATTCCAATTCTATTTTTTTTTTATTATTTCTTCGATAGCGATTCCAGCACTTGGTTCCATTGTGTCTGGCGTTGGAGTTCAACTCACCACTACGTTCCGTTTGTTTTTTTTTTGCAGTTTTTTTGTTTTCAAGTACCCGTTCATTTTTATATAAATAAACAAATCATAAATGGTAAATTTTGGGTTAACAAATAAATGTAACATTATACGTCTTTGAACCATTGTCCCTTCACTAAGAAATAAATTTTCTTACTACTAAGTTATTGATGGATTTTCCAATCTATAACTAATACCAAAAACCCGGCCTCTAGCATTTGGCTTTTTGGATCGGTGATCTTGGCTTTTGTTTTTCGACCGGACTCATCTATAACTAATACCAAAGACCCAGCCTCTAGCATTTGGCTTTTTGGATCCGTGATCTTGGCTTTTGTTTTTGGACCGGACTCAGCTTAGGCCGTTTTTTCTCTAGACTCCAAACTCCACCCAAGTAGCTTCACATGGTTTTTGTTCCATGTTTTTTCTTTTTCCGTTTTTGGTCTTAACGCCGTTAAATAGAACATTATAGGTCTTTGAACCATTTTAAGCCTTCCTAGAAAATAAATATTGTCACCATCAAGTTGTTGATGCAGTTATGATTAGAATCAAAACTTATTTTTATTGAAATATGCATTAGCCAATGGTTCAACTAATGAAACAATGAACTGAAATCTTGAACAATTTGTAGTCTGATCCAGTCTAAATAAATGTATCTTTGTAATTTCTGATAAGGGTTGTCATGTGGAAAATCAAGGGAAGTTTCCCATCATAATCATCAAGAGACAAATCTATCCTTGACGGGGACACGATTGTAGTGTAGTGGTTGCGTCTATCATCGTGTAGCCAGCCCGCCCGAGCTCGATTCCTATCTGGGACGAACTAGGTGTCACATGGTTTTTTCCCTAGAGGAGACCAAGCATGTGTAGAATAGTGTGTGTAGTGTGTGTGAGTTGTGCTTGATAGGTGTGTTCTGAGTCTGCTCGGGCAATCTCATTTGTGCTTTGAGCGTGAGGTTAGCATGGTTGTCCACTTGAGTTCTTACATGATATGCCAGCGCTCCTGGCGGTGTTCAGAAAAAAGAGATTAATCCTTGACATGTTGTCAACTAACGCTTTGTCGACTTTAATTAGAGATTGTAGTCATCGTTTACATACTCCTTTGATAGTTTTTTCTCCCGTTGCAACGCACGGACATGTTGAGGTATGCAGATCAATCAGTAGATGCCAGCAAGGTGACAGGGAGACAGAGAGAGCTTAGACAAAGATGCAAATAGAGCATTAATATGTTTTGAAGAAAGAAATTGTCACAAGGTTAAGAACCATGGTGTTGACATAAATTCGACTTACATACATTTGAACAAATTAAAATATGTCCGCATGACATTTTCTATGTTTTGTTTCATAGAGAAATTTATTGTTATGAAATCATCTTTTCTAGACCCGTTGCAACACAATCCAATTTAGTCTAGATAAATATGACTAAACTTTATGCATGTACCGGTATAATACACGACAAGGACTATCACATGAAAAATCAAGTGAGGTCTCTTGTCGTAATCATTAGGGGACAAATCAGTCCTTAACACGTTGGCAATTAACTCCTTGCCAACTATAGAAAAATAGAATTATAGAATTTTATAGGTCCACAGAGACGTCACAAGGAACATGATATTTAGTGTATGGATAGTATAAAATTAAATATGACATATTTATCGCATATGGATAGTATGAAATTAAATATGACATATTTATTAGTAAATAATATGTTTGTGTTTTACGGTAGAAAAAAACTATCAAGATTGTATTTTAAATTTAATACATAATAAGCCATTGCGATATCATTGCGAACATTAGCTTATATATTATTGAAGCTATATAGTCATCATAAATAAACTATAACTTTAGAATTTATAGAAAAGATAAAATACAAATTTGTCATGAATGTTTGATAGTCTCTTCTCTCCCGTTGCAACGCACGGGCATATATGCTAGTTAGAATTAAAATGAAGTCTCCATAAAAAACTAACAGATGCTAACATACAACGTCAAACTCTTATAGCAGACTTCCTTAAGAACAACTGCATCATATCGTGTAGCCTCTGACTAACTCTCATGGCACACCACCTTGAGAACAGAAAGCTTCTGTGCCCTACTCCCCAGTGCTTCAACAAAGCGCAAGCTACCACTTTCCCCCTTGAAAGTATGAAAATATAAAAAACATGAGATAACTTGTCAAGCAGTCCGTATCATTAAATAGTTGATATGGACATTTATATCTTTTAAGCATTTGGCCCTCGGTGACATTGTCCTTTTGCCACGTCATATGAAAACATAGTTATTAGTCCTTAGCAACTTGCAGCAACAACGATGTGCTGAATATAATTTTTTGCATATTTATAAGTACATTAATGGACAAAATCTGAAGACATGGAAAACAATTCAACAACGACTGAAGAATCGTAACTTGGGAGTGCTTTGGAAAGGCAGTATAGTTTATCATCACATCAAGAACAGTAAGATTTTGGAGATGCAAATGGTCAACTTTTAGGACAAAATAATCAAGATCAAGATTTAAAAGTTGAACCAACAATATTGCTCCTTGTAACTCCAAAATCTGCATACTGCTGTTGCACAACTTAAGCTCATGCAGGTTGTTTGAAACAACACAAAGAAGAGTTTGGCTCATGTGTGACAATGTGAGTCACTCAATATTCGACCAAGCAGCAATCCCATTTGCAAGATCTTCATCATTATATGCATGTCCATGCAAACCATGCTCAACAATCCCAGCAAGAGCTAGATATATGTGTAGTCCACCATGTGATAGCATGAAGAAACAGAGATGAAGCTTCTTAAGCCCACTACCATTGAATGGAAGAAGTTCCCTTGGCACAAGCTCAAGGGCTGGCATGATTAACAAGGATAATTTCAGTTGGACATGTTACCTTAGGTTTACGCAACTAGCGACACCAACTACAGACATTTCGAGCTGTGAAAACCAACTTGTCAATCCTAATGGTATTAACAGCCCCGCCGTGTTTCTAGATGTAATTTCTGACATCCGTGTAAGTCCCAAAGTGGATCTGTGAGTCTTGCAAGACAAGATCCTCCTCCAGCCACCTCTGCCCCCATCCAGCAAACATGTTGTCATCAAAACACACTGCCTATGACATGAATGTCACTTAATGGGAGATGATTGTAAATGTTGTCCAATGCTTCAATAGGGAGGCTACTCTAGTCAGCCCAACGGTCGCATGCCATGAGCCCATGAGTAGGACTAGTGGTCGTTCTACGATGAGTAATAGAGATGTCAAGGGCGGAAGATACACACGCACATTGTCGATGATCACACCTGGGGGAGGTAGAAAAGGGGGAGGATGTGAAAGGTCCTAAATGGCTATAAGGGGGTGAATAGCCTAATAAAAATTTCTACAATGCACTAGAGCAACTTGTTAGTCAACTAAATGACAATAAAGCGTCTTGCTCTAGCTCTACTAAAAATGCAAGCCATCTACCAATATACTAGTGATTATAGTCTCTATATCACATAATAGGCTATGTCTCTACAACTAAGAGCTAGTGAGCAAACTAATTTGATCAACTAATTGCTTCTAGTTACACAACTAGGCTACACTAGCAAACTACTACTACACTAGGCAAGAATGAATAAAAGTAATGCACAAGTGTGAGAGTAGTGAGTAATATACCGAACCGGCAAGAGATAAATCAATCAAGAATACCAACCGATGACACAATGATTTTCTCCCGAGGTTCACTTGCTTGCCGGCAAGCTAGTCCCCATTGTGACAGCCGATTCACTTGCTGGTTCATGCGCTAATAGGCACCACACCTAGCCAAACACTTGGGCACCGTAAGAACCAATACAAATGAGGGCACTCAACGTCATGAGCAATTTACTAGAGTGGCTTTTGGCACTCCATCGGGGAATAAGCCCAAGAACCCCTCACAATATCATTGATTGGAGTCAGAGACAATCACCAACTTTAGCTCAACGATCCCACTGCTCTAAGTCATCTAGGTGGTAGCAACCACCAAGAATAACAAGAGAATTCCACAGTGAAACACAATCACCAAGTGCCACTAGATACAATCACTCAAGCAATGCACTTGGATGCTCTCAAATCTCACCAAATGATGAACTAATCAAGCAAAGTGAGTAAGAGTGGAGTTTTTCAGCTCTAGGGGTGTACAATATGTCAAAGTGCTAGGAGAGACACCCCAAGGCCGGCCAAGTTGCTTAAATAGACATCCCACACATGGGCTAGTCGTTAGGCACAACCAACCGATCGTCGGACCCACAGGCACAGGGTTGTCGGACCATGATGCCTAGGTCCAATGCCCTACCATGGCCACTCTTGAGTTGTCACACGCCCCAATCAAAAACTTTACTGTTCCCACGCTCTAACGGCTTGCTACCACGCTCCAAACTCAGTCGTCGGACCCACCTCTAGACTAATGCGCACCAGGGTCCGGAGCTTGCAAAATCTACACCAAGAGGTCCAGAAACATGAAAAACATGTCGGACTCCGTCCGGCCAGACCAATTACCTAGGTCTAGAGCCCCCTCACTCTCTCTGTCGCGCCACCTCTAGACTCATGCACGTGCATCCGAGGCCATGGTCCGGAGCCTGTGCCCGCTCTGCCAGGCACCGTCGGACCCGCGCATAATGGTATTGAGCCCACAATCACCTGGGTCCATAGCATGTGCACCAAACAATAGTCACCAGGGTTAGCCACCAGACCGGCAGCCAATGGGCCGACGCCCTGGCCAGCCTGGGTCTAGTGCCCCTACTTCATCTCCATTTGCTCTATTTCAAGCGATCTCTTCTCCCTTGCTCTCATGTGCCAACACCAAAGTGTACCCAACACTTGTGCACATGTATTAGCATTTTCAAATCATTTTGCAAGGGCATTTAGCACACTAGAATCTAAGTGCATATGTAATGATTAGAACTTCTAGTGGCACTTTTATAACTGCATTTCACCATGAATGTCCCCTATCCTAAACCCGGTCACACTCCCTATAGTGTCTTAGACCGGCAAAACAAAAATAACCCTATTGCATATACCTTTGCCTTGAGCCCATTTTTGTTTTTCTCTTTCTTCTTTTTCAAGTTGGAGCACTTGATTTCCATCTTTTGGCCACCTCCATCACCATGAGTGCCATCTTGCTCCATCACTTGGATTTGGACCAACCTATCTCAATTCCACACTTAGAGCATAGGGTTAGGTTTCATCAATTAGCCAAAATCAAACTAGGGATTTTAGGATGCAACTCCTCAAACTCATTCGGATCACTTGAATCCTCTGACTCATTGAGAAGTCACTTGTCCCCTCCAACTCTAAATCCATGCCCTGTGCTACTTGCTGTTGCATTTCCTATTCAATCGCCTTTGGAAGCTCCTCATCCATCCCCTCTGCTTCCTTGTGTTTGATCAAACCCCTCTGGCAGCTCCCCATCCATCCCCTCTGCTTCCTTGTGTTTGATTAGACCCTCTTGCAGATCTCTATATAAGTGTATTATAAAAATATATTTAATGATTAATCTGGTGATACTTATTATGCACCATAAATATTAATAATCTCTTGTATATATTTGATCAAAGTTGAGTATGTTTGACTCCTCGATTACTTCAAAAAAGTATGTTTGACTCCTCAATACGTGGGAACGATATTTAAAAAGGGACGAAGGAGGTACCATCTTCATTCCCTTTTATAAAGTGCACATGCATATTAAGAGTCAAACTATACAAACTTTGACCAATAATTTGGCTAACAATTTTTAGCTATTATAATATAAAAGTTGATATGATGATTAGATTTGTAAGAAATTGTACTAATCACAAATTTATAAACATAAACAATATATTATAAAATAAATGAATGATGAAAGTGTAATTTAAAAGACCAAGTCATTCCAGCCCATGCCTTCTAAAACAGAACTAAGGGACAGCTAAATGCCTAGGGCCAGTGGCGGATCCACGGCCCGGGCTGCCCGGGCAGCAGCCCCCCTCGGCAGCTGGATTTTACATGTAAAGCACTGTAGTTTAGCCTCTAATCCACCATTAATCAACAGCTTAAAGTCTAATCCTTCATTATTTAGCCCCCCCCGGTTGCTTCATCCTGGATCCGCCCCTGCCTAGGGCTTATTTGGATGGATTCGTTTCTACCTCAATCCACGTGTATTAAAATGGATTAGAGTGAAACTTAAACTAATCTTTACTCCAATCCACCACACGTGAATTGAGGTGGATACGAGTGCATTCAAATAAAGCCTTAGGCCTTTGTTTGGATGCTTATGTATCCACCTCAATCCATGTGTGTTAGGGTAGGTTGGTGTGAAAGTTAGTTCATTGTAGCTAGTATTTGACTAATAATTCACAAACACAACAATAAATACTAGTACCGAAGGGGGGCTAATAATTCTATTCTAGCTAGTGCTTTGCAATCCTTGGGTGATCAACAACCTACACAAATCTAGTATCAAAGTAGCCTATGCTAGGGGGCTAATATTAAAGAGCTAGCTAGTGAAGGAAAACATACCACATCACATGAGACACAAAATTTTACCCTATGTTTCGGTGATTTATCGGCCACCTATATATCCACATTGAGGTGAGTCCAAGGATCACTCCTTCTCTATCAACCCCACAAGGTTGCCCCCTCCACTTGAGGGGCTAGTCTCTCAATCGGCTCAACATCTCGTTTCCACTAGAATGATTATTTTGCCTCTCCGGTGGGGTAGTGTAACAACCCGGTTGTGACTAGAGCATTTTCATTAGCATCATAAGCATCATCAGTAATTAAAATTCAGTTTCGGAACTTGCGCGTATGTTTCCATTAACCTCTCTCATACATCACGATCCTCAAAACAAGAAGATACTGCATCTGTTTTTACTCACTGTTATATGCCAAAACCATTTGCACCGTATCAGTTACCATGTGTGCTTTGCAATACATCCAACTTTAAAAATAATTATTAGTATCTTGATGATTCATTTTGCGTATGTGCCTTGCGTCCTGGACCAAATATCTTTGCCATAAGCTATTTTTCTACTCATTTAGAGGTAAGCTTCTAAGAATATATATCGTTGTTTTGCATAGTTGGGGCCTTGGAATGCTAAAATTCTACTACTAGAATCAAGTCACTTCCAATGAAAAGTACAGAAAACAGAAAAAAAAAATACCGACCTCAAATCTAAGTCTAAATGGCCACTCGAAATGCTCAAATCTCTCATATACTGACACGTGGCTGATGAAAACAAAATAAAACACTACCGGCAGCTGCAGTCCTGGTAGCCATTCGATGGGGACACGTGGCTCTATCCCAGCCGCAGGAGGCTCCCACAAACCACCGACCACCGCTTGGTGCTTGGAAATTTCGCTGCCCCCACTCTGCCCTCGCAAACCCCCGCAGTCCCGCGCCGCCGCGGCCAGAGCGAGCCGGCCACCCCCTCCCTCCCTAGCTCCCCGCTCCCTCCATTCACCACCCCGAACGCATGAACCTGGTGATGATTACAGTCTACATTCCTAGCCCGCCGCCGCCTACTATAACTAGGCCTCCTCCTCCCGTTCCCCGCGGCTGCAGATACACCGCCCTCAAGAAGTAGCAGCAGCAGCGAGGGTGAGGCGGGCGGCGCGGCGCGCAGGGAGGGACCCGTCGCGGAGCTCGAAGAAACCGCAGGATTTCGCGGCGGAGCTACATTGTGCGGGGAGTTCGAGGTGCGTTCTTCCTCTCCGCAGAATTCCGGGGAATTCTTTGCCTCTTTGGCTTGATTCTGCTGTTCCGTTCCGGGGTTTTCGGAGGCGTTGCTGGGAAATTTCTCTGGTTCGTGCGGAATCCGATCGGATTGTCTCTATGGGGTGGGAATTTCGGTGGCGGGACGAGCGTTTGTGGATTCCGTGGTTCTGCTTCGACTGCTAAATCCGTTTCTTGCGGCCTTGTTTCAGCGATCAAGCCATCGGCATTCGCTGCGCAACCTGCGCGTCTCGCCTGTTTGGCAATCTCTGCTCTTGGGGACACGAACAAAGGACTCGAAAGATTCCAGGTACAGAGTACAGACCCGAGCTGCCCTCGACTCGCAGAACTGCAATCGGTAGAGGAACTCGGTTGTTAGTCTCCGGTTGCTTCGCGTCTCGCAATTACCGTCTCACTATGCTGTTATTACTCTCCGATGATTCCTTGCTGTATCTTGAAATGAATTCTGATACGAAATCTTCGTGAAACACTTCACAAGTTTGCTGTAAACTTAATTGCATACTCACTGTCTTTCCCAAGTGACTACTACATTGTAATGATTCTCATCATGTGGCTCTGCGTGAATTGGTGATTTGTTTCCTTCAAAAAAGAATTGGTGATTTGTTTTTGTGGTTCTTGGTAGGTGTTGACATTGATAAAAATTCAGGGATTTCGTGCAGAATTTGATTGAGTGGTATCTTTGGGGTGGTGATGAGTCTTCTTGGTATTATTTGTTCTGCCTAGGCATTTATCTTTTTCTTGTTATATGTTTCAGTGTCAAGCCCTGGCTGCACTCTGCATCCTGATTGTGCACATTCTTTTGGCTTTCTCTTCTCATGGATACCGATGAACCAAGTATTCCAGGTACAAATCTGATTCTCAGTTCGCAGTTCACTGCAATTATTTAAATCAGGTCATTGCCTTTCCCTTAATATATGATCAAATGACTATGTGTTTGTGGAAATGCTTAAAAGCAGCAGCAGGCAATTAATTGATTCTATAGCATCAAATTATGTTCTTGCCTTCTTGGTCCCTGATATCTTCAATTCATCTATGAACTTGCATAGATGATTCAGAAACTGTTGGCAAGTCTGTTACATGATTGCTTTATCTAGCTACTACATATCGCTGTGTTCTTAGTCCCTGATACCTTGCAGTAAATTCTGATTTCACAATGCCCATGGCCATTTCACAGATTGTTGCAAATAGTTACTTATGGAAGTTTTTGTCTTCCTTGAACAATTCTGACTCAGTGCTTGCACAAATGATCCAAAGAAGCAATAATTAGGAAAATGCTCTGGTTCATCTTTAAATTTCTTAGTGCTACATTGCATGATTCATCCAGTAGCTGTATGTCAAGTAATCTTGTCTTTCTATTTACTGTATTATCTGATCAAATGCTAGTTGTGTTTTGCAAATGCTTCAAAGAAGCAAGCACCGGTGAATAGTGTGCTTATGTTATTATCTTATTGTTCTGTTTCTTACTCATTTCTGCTATGCATTGATTCAGATATGCCATCCAGAAGGCCTCATAAGCACTGGTGTAAAGTATGCAACAAGAAATTCCTTTCAGGGAAAGCTCTTGGAGGCCACATGTCGTGCCACCGGCATGCTGGCAAGCAGCCAAAGAGCACACCTAGCCCTCCTGCCATTGTCGTCGATCTGCCTGTGTTGCTGCTGGGTCCCAGTGATGAGAGGCCTTCACCGTCATCTTTGGAATCTCAATGCCTGCGCTGCTCAAAGGTGTTCTCTTCCTGCCAATTTCCTAGGGGGAACATGGGGATGCACAGTGAGAAGAAGCTGATGGCCAAGCCTGATGAAGAACCTGAACCAGCTGGGTTGATGGAAGCTTGGGCCAATGCTAATGGTGATCACGGGCACAATGTGATGCTATTTTCTCCAGTGAAGCGTAAGCGATCAAAGAGGGGGATGCCAGTCCTCAATTCAGAGATGAACGCTGCAGCTGCTCTCTTGATGCTTGCAGAGCATTCTGACAAGACTTCTGCTGATGAGGATTGCTGTGGGGGAGATAAGGATGGCAACATTTCAACACCCATGGTGTTGAAGGAGGTAAATCTGAATGCTTTTGAACAGCTGGATCAATCTGATGAGTTCACAAACAGTGCGAGGCTGAAATCTGACAAGAATCCAGCTTATGAGGGTTTCTATGGACACTGTGCGAAGGAAAACAGTTTGAATTTGCCTGCTGATGCTCCCAAGAAGGAAGTGCTGCTGGATCTGTTTGATTATGAGATGGATGTAGAAGCTGTGTTCATGAAGCCAGGGGCTGACATTTCAGTCGAGGAATTGAAGTCCAGTTTGAATTTTCTTGCTGATGCTCCCAGGAAGGAAGTGCTGCTGAATGTGTTTGATCATGGGATGGATGTAGATGCTGAGTTCATGAAGCCAGGGGCTGACATTTCAGTTGAGGAAAAGTCCAGTGACCTTTCGTCTGCAATGAACATCAAGAGGCACCAGTGTAAGGTCTGTGGAAAGTCATTGAGGTCAGGACAGGCATTGGGAGGCCACATGACATTACACTTACACTTTGAGAAGAAGAACAAGTTGAATTCGGTTGCTGATGTTCCAAAGGATGTTCTTCTGAATGCATTTGATCATGAGGTTGATGCAGATATAGAGTTCATGACGCCACGGGCTGCAATTTCAGTGGAGTTGGAATCAAGTGACATTTCAGCTGCAGTGAACGTCAAGAAACACCAGTGCAAGGTCTGTGGAAAGTTACTAGGGTCAGGGCGTGCTTTAGGAGGGCACATGAGGTTACACTATGTTCGGAAGTGCAATCTTCACCAAGACGTTGCTGATTGTCCTGATTCTGTTATGATGGAGGAGCAAATGCAGAAGCTTGTATTGGACTCTCCCATTTTTTATCGCCGGAGACCACATTCACATGGTAGAAAATCTGATTCTGAGCCATAATGTGTGCTGAGCAGCCTTCAGCAGGCTGTGTGGGCCTGTGGCCAAAGCTGGTTCCACATGTTGTCCAAAACAGATACCTATTCAGTTACCGATAGGTTCATTAGTAGTTAGGAAACTAAAGAATTCCATTTGATGTAGATAGTAGAGATTTTGATACTGATACTTTCTTCTCTTGATCAACAAATTTTGCTGGATAGGAAGGCAAGGATCTTAAGTCACTGCCCGGTTGCGAAAAAGTGTAGCAGGTAATGCGTGGTAGCATGCAGTGTAATGCAATGCAATGCATGATCTTGTGATAGGTCTGAAGCTCCCTGACAGTTGTCCTTGGTTGTACATTGATATTCTTCTGTACATACCTATATAGAGCATATTCTTGTCTTGAAATAATAGTCAATAAAGAGATCTGGATGAGAATTTGTACAATCTAGCTGTCTTTTATCCATTTGGCTTTTGGACTAGGCAACATTCAGTGCTTTTTGAGTGTTATGCTTGTGTTTGTCTCTTCCATTCTGGTTGTTCCACACTCTGCTTGTGAGTTGTTCTTGCCTTCCCCCTTCGTGCTGTTCATGTCGCCTGGGTGTGACTAATGAAATTTGAATCTGACGATCCAAGTTACCCATGGTGTGCGACAAGCAGCCTTCAGCAGGTAAAACTGGTACCGGGTGTATCCTGGCAGTCTGACAGACTGAGAGGTACATTTGATTTAGTTCATCAGTTATGCAGATGCAGTGTGTTAATCAGCTAGAAACCCAAAAGGTAATTACTCCAAAAGAACTCCATTTATATGGATATTAGCAACTTTGGACAGGGAAGGCCAGTGTCAAAAGTCACTGCTTGGGAAGAGCAGGGTTAGAACTTAGAAGTCAGTTCCTTGCTGCAGAATAGTGCCCGCAGTTCTGCTCAGTTGCATTCACTCGTTTTAGTACTAGCGTTCGGAAGCTCTCAATCCTCCCGTTCGGCTGAGTTTATCAGCACGGCTTATCAGTCGTGGAACAGTGTTTTTCTCTCACAGCAAATCAGTCGCAGCCGGCTTATAAGCTAAAAAACAGCCTGCCGAACAGGGCCAATAAATTTTGCCGTGGTTGTACTTGTACAGTATACAGAGCATATATATCGAATGGGGCTTGTGCAACCTTCCTTTTTATCCTGTTGAGTTCTGTTTCGCTGTCGAATGGTATGGCCCTGTTCATCTGGCTTATAATCCGTCTTATTCAGCTTGTTTTTCCAGCCGGAACAGTATTTTTCTCTCACAAAAATCAGCAATAGTGTTTTTCAGCCGGCTTATAATTCCAGCCGAACGGGGCCCATGGCAGATGACAGAGCTTTTCTGATTGTTTTTTTATTGCGGTTGCTATTTTCATTTCGCTGAATGTGGGCCGGCATCCACCAGTACATACGAGTTGGGCCTCGTTTAGATTGCAAATTTTTTCAATTTTGCTACTACACTACTTTCGTTTGTATTTGGCAATTAGTGTCCAATCATGGACTAATTAAGCTCAACAGATTCGTCTCGTGATTTACAACCAAACTGTGCAATTAGTTATTTCTTTTACCTACATTAAATGCTTCATGCATGCGTCAAAAGATGAATGTGATGGAGAGATAGTGTAAAAATTTAGAATTTGGAAGGGAAGTAAACAAGACCTTAGCTGTAGATGGCAGCCCACATGACTGTCAAGTGATGCTTCCTTTTTCAGTTCATCTTAGCTCAGGTCATGCCGTCATGGGCCCAGGAATCTCATATTTTATTTGTGTAGATACTATCAGACTAGTAGGTACAATAACATCTGTATCCAACTTTAGATCTCTTTTATTATTTTTGAAAAAAACTGTACATAAGATGCATCATGTGGGGCCATCATGTAGCTTGCCCATGCCCACGTCTATGGCCTACTTGTAGAGAGGGTGGCATCTAAAGATATGAAACGCTGTGGCCTCAATGCGGCCGCAGCGTGGACACGTCGATGGATCCAATGCCGGCCGTCAGATTTGGCGATCGACGGTCTTGCAGTCTTCTCCTATACTGAATATATACAGCCTTCAACTCTAGCTCCCTGTCGTGCATCCACATCCGCCTCTCCCTCTCCATCCTCTCTCGGCGCGTGCGTCCGGACGAGGGCACCGCGGCCAACTGTTGCTCCCTGATTAAATCATACGAAATCTCTTCAGTATTTTTGCTGGAAAAACAAGAGAAAATAAGTTCTCAGGCTAAGCTAAGGGGAAAACGGGTGGATAGTGTTGCGGCATGGATCGTATGGTATGTACCAGTTTTGCGCGAGATGGGCATGATCGCAGCCAAGCTGAACCAAAAAAAAAAAAGTTAGGCCTTCCAAGAAAAAAACGAAACTAAGGCTATGCGTATGCACAAGAATACTAGGGTCAAGTGGGATCACCTGCTCTCCTTCTCCTGCCTCAGGCATGTCAGTAGAGGCTCCGACCCTACAAAGGAGAGTAAATGTATGATAAGGAGTACAGGAACATCAGGAATTCCCCAAGAGAGCTAAAGTAATTCCAGCAAGCACAAAAGATGCTCTAACATATATAGTTCTATTAACTGCAACAATACAAAATAGAAAATACAGAAGAAGTGCAAGAACCAGGTTAAGGGAACATGTGTGGAGCATACACAGTGTCCCAATGTTTTATGTCCATAATATACAATTACACATTCACTCTTATATCAGTAGAGATATCAGTTAGATTGAAAGTCATGTGCCTTGCCCTTGTGCCAGAAATTATCAGTAAACCATAGGAAGCCCACCAGGTTCAGGCACTCAGGACGCGTTTGGATGGTGACGTGGGAAGAGTACCACCGCATCTATGGCCTCGTTTAGATCAAAAACTTTTCACCAAAAACTATCACATCGATTCTTGCAGCATATGCATGTAGTATTAAATATAGACAAAATAAAAAACTAATTGCACAGTTTGCGTGTAAATTGCGAGACAAACGTTTTGAGCCTAATTAGTCCGTGATTTGACACTAAAGTGCTACAGTAACAAATGTGCTAATGATGGATTAATTAGGCTTAATAAATTCGTTTCACGGTTTCCAGGCAAGCTATGCAATTAGTTTTTTTATTAGTATCCGAAAACCCCTTCCGACATCGCACGGAACATCCGATGTGATATTTTCATTAAAAACTTTTCGCATCTAAACAAGGCCATATATCTGACTTGGGACACCTGGCGCTTGGTTTGACTACTTGGCTAGGCAATGCCTGAGAGACCGTGTGATCAAACACGCCATCAGTACCAGTTTTAAATGTGTGCTTCAATGCTGCTGCTGGTAACCAGGCTAAAAGACTTGTGAAGGCAGAGGGGCCGGGACCTCACTAATATATCCAGGTAAACAATAGCAGGCAGCAACATATATATGTACTAACTGAAATTCTGAAAAGATGGCATTGCAAAAGCTATGGTAATAGTGCATATATCTAGAAATTGACTTGTTTCAGCTGTTCAGCATATCTTCAAATTAACCCTCTGTGATATGAACTGGTTAGGTTTCAGTTTGTGGCTGTGCAACATGTGAACTATGGTTAATTAGTTTTCAGTTTCATGGGATCTGAATTTTTGTAGGAGGGCTGAGCAAAGTATTTTCAATGTCAATGCTGGTAGGAAGGTGTAAGGAGCTTGTGATGTGGAGGCGGTGGACGTCACAGTCTATCGGGATTAGAGACACCAGGCTTGAAGATATTGGCAATTTGATTTGACAGGCAAGGTATGTAGCATCGTGCAATAGTAGATTTGTCAATACATATTTACTGTACTAAATTGGCTTGTATAAGGTGTGCATCTTCAAACTAAAAACATTCGCCCTCTATCAAGATTGTGACTGCGTCTGTGCACAAGTCTAGAATTTCTATCTTTAATTTTAAAGTCAAGATCGTGACTATGCAATAAGATGTGAACTGTGGTGTTGGCACAAGGGGAATCAAATCAGTAACAAGATAACAAGGAGCTGCAAGACAAAGATGCTTACGACTGCTTGAAGGATCGTACTGCCATACATGGACGAAGTGGGATGAGCGCATGAGCAACTCGTTTGGCGAGTCAGGCATTGCAAAGTTATTACTGAATTCCACAACCTTCCTCTGCCGGAGGTCCACGGCAAAGATGCAGGAGTCGAGGAAGAAGAAGAGCTTGTCGGGGTCTTCCGGGTGGAGCAGCGCAAGCGCAGGGATGCTCCCCGGCAACATGATGTCCAGGTAGCTCTCGTCGGCCCAGACGTCGGCCAAGGCCACGTGGCGCTCGGGATTCCACTTCCCCGACGACTCAACGAGTGCCCACGTGCTCACCACCGGTGCGTCGGGGCTGCCATGGATCTGCATGAACCTCAGCATCCCGCCGCTCACCCTCACGCAGCGGTGGGCGCCGCCGTTTGCCGAAAGCACCGGCAGCTGGTCGCCGACTGACGGGAGCGGGACGTGGAGCAGCTCCGGCTTGTCGGCGAAGGGGTCGAAGGAGAGGAGACCGTACATATAGGAGTTGTAAAGATTGCCATTGTGCTATAAATTATTCTAGAATGATATATTATCAATGGAATGCAAAAAAATATACTCTCTCTATTCCAAATTATAAGTAGTTACAAGAATCTTAAAGAGTCAAAACATCTCTTAACCAAAATCATAAAGAGAATTAAAAAGATTTATGACATCCAATATGTATACCATGAAAATATAATTAACAAAGAATCTAATGATAGTTAGTTGGTATCATAAATGTTGTTATCTCATCATATAAATTCGGTCAAACTTGAAATATTTTGACTCTCCAAGATTCTTAGAATGACTTATAATTTGGGATGAACAAAGTATTTTTTATTATTGCAAGTTGGGAGCCAGCACCAAATGGTGTACAATTTTCTGACATCCACAGATTGTCATTGTTGGTTGTCATATCCCTCCCCTCCCTTTTGTACCATGTTGGACCCTTTAAGGGTCACTCATGTACTAGGTGCTTTGCACTCTCTATAACCGGCTTGCCGAAATCTATGGTAAATCTATTACACAAAACTAGAAACTATTTGAGCATGATGTCCAAGGCCAAGGAGGCTGATGAGCCATATTCCAGGTCATAGAGGAGACATGATATGTACTACTAGAATTTAGCAATAACGTGCAAAATAAAAGAACATTAATTAATATGATTTAGAGAAAAAGGTCTATTACTTTAAAATATTATTGTCAAAAGTTGAGAAAAAAGTCTAATCTTATCGATAAAAATCAACAAGTCATTCCTTGAATCAGTTCCAACACAATATATATTTTTTTTGAGTGGTCCAACACAATATAATTAGGGAATGGCATTCTTTTTGGGCTGCAACTCTTCACGACATTCTTGTTGGGCCGAGGCCCAGCGAGGCCTGGCGGGAACTGCGAGCGGAGGCGCGGGCGGACGGTGATCCGTCCCCTGCTCTCTGGCGTCGGTCAGGGTGAAGTCAGAGGATCTACACACAACAGAACATGAACTAGCTCGTCGTGCTCATCTTGGTGGACTGCAAATTAAAGAGACGTCTGATTTTCCGTTGGAAGTACCAGATCGTGCGTACTCGATCGCTTGGCACACCCTACCCAAGGTAGTGTGGGCGTTCAACTCATCTCCAAGCTCACGAGCAAAGACCATACCTACGCATCGAACAGACTGTGGACGAGGAGGCCAGAGGTCACGAATAGCTCAAATTGTATTTGTGAATCACGTGAAATTCCTATAGAATTCCCCGGAATTCCTGCATCCGACGCCCACTGATGCTCTCCCTTCCCATTTCTTCCCAAAGCCGCCAGCCGTGGAAGGATGTGTCGTGTGCCGGAGGAAGCAAGAAGACTGAACCATGTCCGACAACAGGAAAAAGGGGCGAGTGGCGGATGGCCCAAGTATCCGGTGGGCTGCTGTTTGGCACTACGGCCTGCGGCATGCCGGTTTGATTGGGCTTCGGCCTTGTACGCGATGGGTATAATAAAGATCGCTGAACCTGTGAAGGGTGTGAATGGCATTGAAACCGGTCCTGAACCTGAAGCTGTCTTAACTAACTGCTGCTCCGTTCATCCGCTGAGTTCTTGCTGTTCTTTCTTCTTCCCAAAACTCTATCCATTTCTACCGAATTCTACCTAGTTCTATCACTCTGGTTCTAATCCGGAACCTGACAGGTTGGAAGATGCATCATGCATCCTGGTGTTCGATTATTGAAGCCGAAAGGATTGGACTACTGGAGTGGAGCATCGGAACACCAGTACTGAAGAATGGTCGCTGTCGCTCTGCCAATGACCCTTTTGTGGTATTGGTGCACAGGCGTTGATTAAATAGTCGTCAGATGCCCCTTTGGACTTTGGTACTAGAAGAAATGAGCCACATACGAGGCATTGCAGTTGCACCACCCGTGTAGGTTCCACTCTGTCTCTAAGTGTTATGATTAGAACTAATGACTCGAATAGTACCAATACGAAATGACACTAGCAGACAAGATCATAAATAAATTTGTGTTAGCACATGCTGCCTCGTTAAAAACCTTACTTACGTAAGGAAAAAAGAGTACAGCATGGGTATATATGTCAGGGGGACAAAATCACAACTGCTGCCGTTGGCATGCTGGTTCAGTCCAGGGTAGCCACTATTTACAGTTTTCTCTTCATGGTACGTTCCAAAAATCCTACGGAAATATGCAAATTTTGTCATTGCAGGCAGGAAACTCATTTGCACATGATGGCCGTACGCAGTTATGCCAAAAAATATGGAGGCAGGTGGAGCTCTCACATAATGAACAAGGGCTGTCAGTCACCAGGAGGAACATCAAAGAGTGGTGGAGGCAAATCACCAAACCACAAGGGCAAGTAGACCATGAACAGCAAGCAAGGATGATAACATACACTGATTGGAATCTGTGGAAGGAAAAATGCAGGCGAGTCTTCAATAACAAGGCGTGCACCACGCAGGAAATCTTGCAACAGATTGCCAATGATGTACATATATGCTACAGCTAGCGCAAGAAGAGTACTGATGATAGCCAGTCACTATAATATGCAGTTTTTTTTTTCTTTTTTACTGTTTTCTCATCCATTTGTAAATATCTAAACTTTGCTTCCTACTGAATGAAAAAGCAGTGCACCTGCAAAGTTTGAACGCCAACACCAACAAGATTCAAAAATCTTATGGAGCGCCAAATGGATTTTCTTGATAGCTTGACGAGCTTGGTTGCTGCTTCTTGTTCTTGACAGGGCAAGTACGGTCGCGATGCGTTAACAGGCTCTTGGTGCCATTCTCAGTACCAGCTTTGAGCACCTCTTCACAATGGCAGCACACTGCATACACCACCTTAGACCCCTCCAGTTCAGGATGCCTGTCATATATCTTGATGAAGTGCTGCCAGGCCGGTGATTCTCCCTTCACAGTTGGGTTGGATCTGTCCAGTTCAGGATGTCTGTCATATGTCTTGATGAAGTGCTGCCAGGCTGGTGATTCTCCCTTGATGACCAGGTTCTCAAGTCCCCGCATCCGGTGTTTCTTCGCAGCAGCAATTTTGTTCTTGATTTTCACCTCTGGAGATGTAGGCTCACTAGATAAAACAGGGAAATAAAATCAAGCAAGAGATGTTAGTCTTGACATATAATTGGTGGTTACACTGCACAAAATTGTTTCCAGTAAGTCCAAGCAAATGATATTGGAAGGAAACCAGAAGAAATCAGAAATAGTCTGATTAGTACTCTCCGGGACCAGCTATGCATTCAGCAGCGTACCTGGATCTGGAACTTCTGCACCCTTGTAAACCTCGCGAAACCGAAGATGCTACAAGTAATCAAGCACATACTGTATTTATTTATCACCACCTTGCATAAAAAAACAAGCACACTTACGAGGGAAGTGTACTATTTAGGACTAAACATTCGTAACAACGCAAAGCATAGCAAAGGTTCTGATATGTACCTCCATAAACAGGTCAAGACCCCAACGCACTGTGGGGATGTACTCATGCATGAACCAGTTCGTTATGGTGTCGTCATACCTGTGGAACTGTAAAGTCCTTTTAACCCCATATTTGTTCACAATCATGGCTAATGTTCCGCCAAATTCGCCTGTGTGCACGATCTTGACTTGTTTTTCCTTCCAGTACCCGAGATGTGCCTTTTGGTCGGGCATCATCTCTACAGTCGTGACGTAGCTCCGGGCGGCCTTGGGAGACATTTGGTCCTGCTCGCCGAGGCTGAGGTTGACCTCCTTCCCGCGTGGCATGAAACTTTCTTCCGTCTTGAGGAAGCGTATGATGTCGATATCGGTGCTGCCGGTGGGAGGCTTGATGTCGGTAGAGGACGGGTCCGACTGGATGAGGCCGGCCTCCGACTCCACCAAGTTGAACTCCAGCGGAGTTGACCTCTAGCTAGACGAGCTTTTTCCTTTTGAAGGATACCCGTACCGGAGCCTCCGCTAAGGCGCGGCCGCCGCCGCCACCGCCTGACCGCGGGAGGCCGGCCCCGGAGTTGAAGTCCTGGTCCAGCGAGCTGCTCCCCGTATCGGCGGCAGTGGAAGGGCAGCTGGTGTCCCCGGTGGAGTTGCTGCTTGACGAGCTTGGTTGCTGCTTCTTGTTCTTGACTGGGCAAGTACGGTCGCAATGCGTTAACAGGCTCTTGGTGCCATTCTGCGAACACAAGATGACAAGTACCATTGTCTTCATTTTGTGATGAGTGATTGTTAACGTGATCCACGTAGTAGGTTAACCCTGACTGTAATATAACCGCTTCGGTTAATATTGATTAACCGAGGTGGTTGTTTTAACGCAACTGTCTCCGTTGTTAATATCGATTAACCGAGGCGGTTAGGCGGTTATATTACAGTGCCCGCCTCGGTTAATGATTAATCGAGACGGTTGATGGCCTGGCCGCCCTGCCTCGAATAATCGAGGTGGGCAACCAGACCGCCTGTCTGTGAGACCATTTTGGAAACGCCTTGTAAAAAATTTTCTGTAGTAGTGTATGCGTGTTTTTTTCCCGCTCACCCCTTCACCGCCCACGCGCGTGACTCTCCCTAACGCACCTGTGACTCCTCGTGGTGATCGGGACTCCCATTGCGACTCCCACGGTGGCAGCGAACGTGACTCCACCGGCGGCCACAACTCGGTCAGTGACCGAGACTCCCACCGTGACTTTGTCGGCAACCGTGATCGTGACTCCATCGGCGGCCGCGACTCCACAGGCAACCACGATTGTGACTCCCCCTGCAATCAGGACTCCCACCATGACTCCCTCGGCGGCCTCCTCCGGCGACTGTGACTCCGCTGGCAACCACGACCATGACTCCCCGGCGATCACGACTTCCCACCGTGACCCCCTGGTGACCGTGGCTCCCCATTGGCCATTGCCCTCCTCCCTGATTCACAGTGTGATGGCTGAGAAAGTCAATGGCAAGCGGGGTCCCAGATGTTATTCTCCGTTAGAATGAGTTTGAGGAGTGCACACTACATGACTCATAGTATAAGACGTTTAAAAATGCCTTCAAAAGTGGTCAAAATGCCCTCAAAGACTTTTTGGACATATTTAATAATGCCTGCTATAACCTTGACTCAAAAAATTTTTGTGGCGTTTTTTAAAATTCCTTTTAGTATCAATATATATGGGCATTTGCTCTCTGCCCAAAATACTTCTTAGAGGTGTCCTGTAGAAGGCTTTGAAACATTGACGGAGGCATTATTAAAAATGCCTCGAAAATCAAGGTGTCCATGCAGAATTGTGAGCAGTATAAAATCTGCACAATCCATTCGAGAATGAACCAATAAGAGGACACATTAACACAATACATCCGAACATTTTAATTTTTCAGACATACATAGTTATATTTGTGAGTAGACACAATCAATAAGGTAGAAAAATAATCAAATATACACCTCCAAATGATATTGCTTAGTCCTGAAGATTCTTGCTCCCTTTTAAGAGAGACAAAAAGCTTGACATGTTCACATCATAGTTATATACATGTGCAAGGTACTATCCTCACTTGGCAGTTGCTCCTGCTTGAAACTAAACATGTCCCAATGATTGAAGGTATATAAAGTGGTGTACTAATGTACTGTTAAAGATATTACCCTAAATCATGTCCTCACTTGGCAATTGCTCCTGCTTGAAACCAAACATGACCGCTTTAGATTAGCCAACATGTTATTGTAGCAGCACTGTTCTGAGACTGGATAGAGTCTAACTTGGTTCCGGCTCGTGCTTTGACGTGGAAACTTGCAAGACATGTTTGGGATATGTTTTCTACTGGGATATAAGATCACCCTTCTATATATATCGGAGGATCACGACCGATTGAGAAATCTGACATCCAATCAGACAAAAATACATATATTACTCTTTTTACTGTACTTTTCCAATCTCCTGTTGTTCAGTATGTCTCTCCATGCGATTCGATGGTGTTCTAGGTGGCCTTGCCAATCCTAGGATAACCTTAGCGTGCATCTCCCCGACGGGTCTTCCCAGAAGGTATTCTTGAGCTCCATCGGCAAAAGACTGGCTTTAAATCAGTTTAACCGATCTCTTGGTCATTCTAGCTGATCTTGGAGTTGCTCAATGCGTGTGATTGATCGTGTATAATCTGGAGCGTGCTAGTCCTTCCTGACGTGTGATCCGAAAATCAATTCGGCATGAAGAGCTTGCATTCCATTTGTTAGCTAGCTCGTTTGGAGTCCCTAACATCCAAAGCCGGGTACCCGACCTTCTAGCCTAGACGGTGCTCGATCGGGTATAACCCGGTGTGTGCAGGTCATCCAAAGTCGGGTACCCGGCCTTCTAGCCTAGACTGTGCTCGACCGGGTACCCGGTGTGTGCAAGTCAGCAAGGTCTATTCCCCGGGGCACGGTAAGCTCTCGGGTACCCGGTCCGGTCGACCGGTCATCTGCTCGCTTATATATAGAGAGAAAGAGGCAGCAGTCTTTTACCGCTCTCCAAGCTACACGAACAAATTAACATCTCTCACACACCACAACCCTCGCTGAATCGCTCACAGAAAATATAATGGCATTCCCGCCTGCTAGGCTGATGGAGCTGATGTCCGAGGCGAGCCACAACGTGGCAAAGCTGCCGGTGGCGATGATCTCATTCGGCCTCTCGCTAGCTGCGGCGGCGCTCTCACTGATCATCTTCAAGGCTTCCGGAGGCATCTTGCTCCGCCTGCACGGCAACACGCCTGTGTTGCTGTACTATGGTACTCTTGTAGCCACAGTGATCTTTGGGCTCGTCGAGGCGTCCATGGGCTATTGGGTGGTGCCACGCGACCTGAATGGGTGGCGCGCCATTGGCAAGACGATGCTGTGGTTTTCCATCTTGCCTCTCGTGCTTGTGGCTGCTCTGGGAGGCCCTGTGTTCCTGAAATAATACATCAGTCGCGTCCGCGTACGGTCGTGTCTTGTATTGTGTGTGTGTGCACGCGAGGCGTAGGTGCATCCCAGCTTTCCTCTGGTAGCGTGGCACCTTCCTTAGTTGCATCTTATGTATTCAGCTTAATTGTGTGTCATGCATGCACGAGGTGCATGTTTGGTGTTTGTTCCTTTGCTGTATGGTAGTATATATTTATATTTATTTATATGAGGACTTGGTTTATTGTTCATCTTGTGTAACTGTCTTTTCATACGGAGGACTAGATCCTGATGACCGATGCTGTGGAGTGTGGACCCCAATTCAGATTCAGGGATCCTTCACCTGGCGGCTGGCGCGAATGGTTCCTCGAAGCCTTAGAGCATCGGCAGCAGTTTTCAATCTCACCTCTCACCCTATAAAACTGTCATATTGAAGAAGAAATGTCATATTTTATTCTCTAGTAGTCACTCAATAGCCCTCTCATTTTTTGGTGGCCATCAAGCTCATCTACCCTCAAATGAAGGAGGACTTGCATCTCCCCCAATATGGCAGGCCGCACAACTAACTGCCTCTTTTCCACAGGCCCGAGCACAAAGGTGCTCCTCTACCCTGCCATGGTCGCCGGAGGCCGTGCCGAGGTTTGGCCGTGCTCAGGTGGGCGGCGCTCCGGCGGAGGTCCGGCCGTGCAAAGTCCATGCACGGGTGGGTGGCGCTCTGGTGGGCCGACACTGGTGGCTGGCCAGCGTTGGGTGGAGCCAGGGATGGGCGCGGCGATGGAGATCCAGTCGCTCGAGAGGTGGAGGAAGGAACGGATTCTGCCACGGCCATGGCGCTCGAGAGGTGGAGGTTGAGATCCCGCGCGGCCACCGGCCAGATCCACGCGCTGGTGCGCCTAGGCCTGCTGCGGCCAAGGCTACCGCTGGCAGCCAGGTTCTGCCGCTGCGCCAGATCCCACCACGGCCATGGCCACCGCCGCCACCGGCTAGGTCTGCTCGCCGCTGCACCTCGACCCGACGTGGCCGCGCTGATGGAGAGACGAACCGAGAGGAGAGAAAAGAACATGAAAGAAAGAAAATAAAAAAAATAACTGACAGGTGGGTCTCACATATTGAGGGACATATCGGTGATCTGCTGTAGTATCCTCCAATAATCTTAAAAAGTAATATTGGGTTACCTCAATACCAGTTTATTGGGAGAGTTGTATTGAGAAACTGGTAGAGATGCTCTTCACACACGCCCCTCAAGCAGCTGGTTCCTGCTCATAGGGTCCACTTTCTATTTTCCATTTTTCCCCTCCGCAACCCTGTGCCTGTCAGCCTGATTTACAGCGATCGACGACCGTCATCCATTTGTATTCCCTTTTTTTTATATTAACTTATCAATATTTGTTGTATATACTAGAAATAGTTATTTTTTGATTTAGAATTTATCTGGAATAAGTTATGTAAAAAAATGATAGACAACGTAAGATATAGGTAAAAGAAAACTTATGTGTAAGATATAGGTCACCAATACTTTTGTCGTGTCTACTGAATAAAGGTTTTTTAGCAGCGTATCAATAACCTATCCCCAATATGACAGTAGTGGTGAACATTAGTACTGTTTTTTTAATATATTGGGGCTTTTGCTGCAGCTGATCAACAATATATCAACCCCAATATACACTTACATATGGGGCTCGCATGTTAGTAGCTTCTTCTACCTCTATGTACTAATTTGGTTGCACACGCTCTTCCTCTTTCTCTTTCGTCTTGACCTCTTTGACCGCACATGACCTAGCTCCTTTAATTTTCCACGGAAGGCCCGCCCTCGGACCTCCTTCACTGTGCACGACCTCCTCTCCGTGACAAGCCCAACCGTTGGACCTCCTTCCCTGTGCGCGACCTCTTCCGCTGCAACAAACTTGACTGTCGGACCTCTCTCCCCATGCGACACCTCCTCCCCGCACTAGGCCTGGCCCCTCTTGCACCGGATCCATTGCTGTCCTCGGGCTCGACTCCACTGCTCGGATGCATCGACAAGGCATGTGCGGAGGTAAGTGGCCGCGGTTGTGCTCGGCCCAAAAGTGGTAGTTCTGGTGAGCCCACGCCAGCTTCACCGGTGAAGTTAAAGCAGTTTTTATAAATGTTTGGTAAAATAGCTTTTCATGGTAGATATCAAATAGAAAGATGAGAGAAGCTAGTATTTTCAGCTTCAACTATAGGTATGTACATGTGAGAGGAGCTGAAAAACATCTTTTATAGAGAAACTGTTTTATCTAGACCTGTTTGGAGAAGCTAAAATCAGCTTTATGAATGATATAAGCTCTACCAAACACGTCAGAAAACGATGGCTAGTCTCTTCTTCTGTAGCCACGTACTGTACTCCTATACTGCAGTGCCACATGGCTTTGACTTCCCTCGTCCGGGTACCCGTGCTAGGGGGCCATCGGGCACCCGCGCCACACCACTACTCATTTTCTCCTAAATTATCTCGCTTTGATTTTCGTGCCATAACTCAATTTGTAGAAAATACATGCAACATTTATATGTCTAAATAAATTTATAAAAAAAAATAGATTCAAAGATCTTTTTAATGATACTAATTCTATACTATAAATATTAATATTTTTAAATATATTTTATTAAAGTTATTTCTCGGAAAACGAAAACACTAGATATTTTGAAACGGAGAGAGTATGGCTGACCTGGCTGGGCGGCATCCATTTTGCATTGGGTCACCTTTCTAGGTTTTATATAAGGCCAGTCTCAGCGAATAGTTTCAATGCGCTAGTTCTAAAACTGCCATGTCATATAGAATGAAATGAAACTTGGATGAAACACTCAGTCTCAATGCAAAGTTTTATTTTAGAGTTTCATAGATATTTAATTCTAAGATTCATAGAGAGTTGATAATTGTGCTAAGAGAGTTTCATTCCTATGAAACTAATTTTTTCTCTCTTTATTAAAACACTGACATGTCATAAAAATATATACGGTAAGATATTAAATGCAAATGAAACTTAGGTTATTACCCAAATATGCTCTCGGACACCCGAAGGCCGAAGCCGGGTACCCGGCGGGTGCTGCTACATGACGTGGTGCACGAGTCAGGAAGTAGAGTACAAAAGAGCACGTTACTATCCTTGTCGTTTCTGGTTTCTCCTTTCCATGCCTGGCTCATCGCCGGACCACACTGAGCTCTCGCCCGGGCGGCGGGCGCGCGCTCCTGTGATTTGGGATTTTTTAGCACTGTTATATATCCGTTTTGTCGTATCCGCATAACTTAAATACACATATATCAATGTATTGGAATCTATTTCTCCTAACTTTTCTCCGCTTTAAGTAAAAAAAACTTTTCTCCGCTTGATTTCATATCCGTATTCGAAAATATCAAGAAATATCCGACTGTACCGGTATCCACAAGGATTATGCACATGGTGAAACTATTTAGAAGTTATCTATATAACAAGTGATTAATAATGAATAATGATATACTAGTATCTAAGATTTAAATATAGATATTAAGTTTAATCTAATATTGTCTTGATTAAGTATGAATCTTAAATATTTGTTGTTATAAATTATGTTTCAATGCACTATTTGTTTTTGGTTGTTGAATGATTGAAATAATTATTTATTTATATTTTAAACAGTTAAAATATCTAGTTGATGAATAGGATGTGCTACGTGTGTTATATACTCTTATTACTTCGACCTTTACTTTCATAATGATATTATTCTTCAAAACTATTGATAGAAAGAAATGTAGTTGATATTAACTATATCGAGAAGAAATGTAGCGGTGGTGAGCCTTAGTGGCTTAAGATAATTGCATTGGTTGCACAAACCATTGTGGTAAGCAAATTTCAATTCGTTTGTGAGCCTCAGCCTTAGTCACTTCACTCATTCGTTGATGGGGAGTTACTTGACAAGCTACAGTGTATGGTGTCTGCAAATTTCAATTGGTCTGTGTGTATTTCCAATCCTAGAGAATGTAATAGAGTTGCTCATGAGTTAGCAGCCCTTGGGTGTATGTGTGCAGAAGGAGATGAGCCTATCATGAGCTCACTACCGGATTGCGTTGTTGTAATTGTTGCTGATGAACAATCAGCCCATGAGTAATTGAAAGCCACCTATTAAAAGAAAAGAAAAACTTCATAACGGCACTTGATGACACCGAGTTTGTAACGAAGGGTAAGGCTACTCGTGTGGTGAGAATAAGCGAGATATCATGCAGAATCGCAGATTATTTATTCTGAGATGATAAGAACCTCATCATCTTATTACGGTGTGTTTGGTTTGAGGAATGAGATGGTCTATCATCTTCTCACTCCTCACTTTTTTTATTTGGTTTGTAGAATGGAATGAGTTGATCCATTACCACCTTAATCCACACACGCTAACCACCTTAATCCACACACGCTAATAATTAGCATGCAAAATTCATGGGATGAATCATCTCTGGAAGCATGGTGACTCACCAAACCACACACACGGTTACTCTCCGTTCGTGTCGAGGAGCCTGACGTGTGCCTGCTCTCGATCACAGATCACGCACTCGCATGCGCCGCCAATCACATTTTAACCACTGGCGCCTGCAGTAATTTACTAATTTTGCTGTTAAAATATACTCCTACGTTGAGCTGTTAATTCTTAGGATCATAGCCCAGGATACGATGCCTGCGTTGCCTTGCTGAAATATTCTCCTCGTATACGTGACAAGCAGGACAGACAAAGGTGCCCAGGATATGCCCTGTCTCCATATTTAAACTTCTGCATTGTCTTTGACTTGCGTGACTTACACTTTTCTAATATTAGCATATGCTAGTTGATAGGATTGGGTCTACTACACAAAACCTTTTGTGTGCTAGTTAATGTAGAGTTCACACAGAAAACTAAGGTGCACTTAATGCAAGTTAGCTTATGATTTTTCTAGTGTAAATAAAAAGTTAAAGACAATCCTACATTTAAGTTTAAAAGACCTCATTCACCCCTTCACACTCTTGGGTCTCCAAGTATTCGGACACTCATGGGGTCAATCCTAAACAAAGCCAAAGACGGAAATATGGAGACACGGGCGGATATGCATCCAGGAATGGGGTGCTGCAGCCCCTGGTTCAGCCTAAAAAATAAAGCAACTACTATTACTTTTTTTTCTCCCTCAATAGCTTATGAAAACTCTTGCTTAGAAGGCTTAGCCTCACTAAGCATACCCTAACACCTAGCCCTCTCTTTGTCTCATTTCTAGATTCGCCACTGTATGGAGACGCATGTTTATGATAGCCTACGTATGTAATATGATTCATAAGAAAGAAAAAATTAGAATGAGTGTAGCAATCAATTCAACCGAAAAGTTAAAACTAAGCCTGAAATTACGTGAGCTTAAAAAATGAGACACGAATAAAGTAGTGAAATACAGAAATTATCAGCCCCGGGTACCCCTTCCACGCCGCAGGGGTATACTTCTTTTACGTTGCGTTTCCTGTTTCCAGTACAATATTTTATTTGGGCAAGGCAATTGTCAGCAAGCTCTCGGACATCCAAAGCCGGGTACCGGCCTCCCCCAGCCTAGCCGGGTACCCGGCATGTACAGGTGAGGTCAGCAGCAAGGTCGTTCATTCCACTTCCACACTTCCTCAGATACAAAGCAACTTGATGCATGGTTTAATCTTCTTTGGGTACGGTGGCACGGCAAGCGCTTTCGGGTACCCGCCGGTCACCTGGACTCTCCATTGCTGGCTTATACATAGCGGCGGCAGAGTCTTTCACCGCTGTTGACACTAAAAAAATGTTCCAAGAAGGTTTTAAGTATTATAAACAAGTTATAAATGTCTTGAACATGGTGGAGGTCAAATGACGCGACTAAACAGCGAGCGAGATGCGCGGAGAAGACGGCGAGCCGCGGCGAACAACCTCAAGTCGGCTTAGCTGGTTTTGCTAGCCTCTAGTCGGCTTAGCCGACTGCCTGAGTCGGCTAAGCCGACTTCCCCCTGATGCCGCCGGTGGCGTGCCTAAGGCCGTAAAAGTCGGCTTAGCCGATTCCCCATGTCGGCTAAGCCGACTCTGCCTGAAAACCGAGAAGGACGCCTCCTAAAGTCGGTTTTTGGTATATTTTCAACGTGGGAAATTTGGAGAACGCATCTGGGAGACGTTTTCTACTGGGATAAGACCACTCCCTCTATATATATATATATATATATATATATATATATATATATATATATATATATATATATATATATATATATATATATATGAGAGGATCATGGCTGATTGAGTTCTCATCTATTCAATCGACAAAACAACAACCAAAACTCTTATCTTACCCTAGTTTTCTCCTCTCAACCCTCTACCCTACTGTTCGGCAAGCCTCTCCACGAGATTTGTCGGCATCCTAGGCGGCCTTACTGGTCCTAGGAGATCCTCCACGTGCTTCTCCCCGACGGATCCTTCCGGGAGTGGTTCGGGAGCCGTTTCGGCCAAGAACGAGCTCTACATCGGCCCTATCGATCTCTAGATCGATTAGGCCAATTACGTTTCGTCTCTTGCTGCGTTGCAGGTCTTGTGAGACCTCTTGGGCGTCCAAGGCCCTCGCTGGTGTATTGGCTTAGAGCGATCTTCAACGCCAACATACTATTTAGCGACTCCACTGGGGAATGCTAGACGAAAGATCAAGTTTTTCTCCAGCAACATGAGAAGTAACGTTGAAGATACTGGGGATAGGACCTAAGTCCCTCATGAGGGCAACATCAACCATCGCATGAACATCGATGAGCTTCCTGAAGAACTGAAGCAACAAGTGGAGACCAAGTTCAACGCCGTTCTAAAGATTTTTCTTCAGAGTTGCACTAAAGATCGGCGGAAAAAGGTCACTCAATTTAGGGAGCCGGATTTCAGCGAGTTGATCCCTTCTACATCTTTTGCACCCGCTGCACCTGAGGTAAGATCTTCTGAGCCTAAGTATGATGACATTGTCGATCCTTACCCTACACATGCCAATTATGCTACTATGATGGATGATCATAAGAAAATAATAGATAATAATCTTCTCATTGCTGTAAACAAGATCATGACCCGTTTTGATAAGTTAGAAGGGAAAACAACTAATGGCAATCCATCGGGTGTTGATTCTTCTTCTAAAAATCCTGAAGTTGGCATGCCTTTGAATTTTTATGACAATTAAGGTTTATATGCAGCAGCAAATAAAGACAAATCGGTCTCTTCGGCAATTAAAATCGATAAGATCAGTTTAGCTGAAAGTGCTCCATCTAATCAAGTGGTTGTCTATGGTCAAAATTTCGCTCGAAACACTCGAACCGATCAAAGACCAGCAACAAGTCGAGCTTCGGCGGGGCAAAACATTCTCCCCAACCCGCCGAAGTCACCAAACCAAGTCCTCATACTTGATGATACACCTGCTGCATCTGTTGCTCCCTCTACCAATTTTAATGACACTTTAAATCAGTTTAGGGAGAAATTATCTAAATCACTTGAAGAGAGTTTAGGTGTACAAATCAAGCCTAGTAGGACTACTTACCGTAAACCGTATCCTTCACACTTTGATTTGATGAAAGCACCTGATGGGTGGAAGGTACCTGATTTTAATAAATTTAGTGGTGATGATAGTAAATCTACCATGGAGCATATTAGTATATTTCTTGCACAATTGGGTGAAGCTAGTGCTTATAATTTTATGAAAGTTTACAATTTTCTATTGTCCCTTACTGGCATAGCTTTTGCATGGTTTACTTCATTACCAGCTTGCTCTATTGGTTCATGGGTTGAACTAGAAGAAAAGTTTCATAGTCATTTTTATACCAGCGTCCATGAAACTAGATTGTCTCATCTTGCATCGGTTCGTCAAGGTCATGATGAGTCTGTTCTTGATTTTGTTAAGTGATTTGGAGAAATTAAGAACCGATGCTTTCATTTAATGATTTCTGAAAGAGATCTAACTGACTTATGCTTTGCTGGTTTACGTCCTGGTATTAGGGATAAACTTGAACATTATGAGTTTGTGAATGATAATCAACTATTGCAAAGGGCCGTTTCAGCTGAATCGCGCCTTAAAGAATCTCATGAAACTTATAAGTCTAATCATCATAATGTGCATGTTGTTGATGATGATTCCAATTGTTCTGATGATGATAATAAAGAAATTTATTCCGCTCAAATTAAATGGCTAGCAGAGAATAAGATGATTACTTGTCCATCCCTCAAACCGATTCATAAGAATCGGGGTGAAGAGATGAAGTTTACTTTCGATTTCTCTAAATGTGACCGAATCTTTGATGAATTGTTGAAATTCAGTTATATTAGAATTAATTATACATTGCCTTCAGCTGATGAGTTAAAAAGAAGAGATTATTGTAAATATCATAATTCTTTTTCTCATGCCACTAATTATTGCAATGTTTTCCGTCAGCAGGTCCAATCGGCCCTTAATGAGGGACGATTGAGTCTTTCTGATATGCAAGTTGATAAGGTCCCTTTTCTAATGCATGCAATTGAAGCAGGACCACCTGCTATTTTGATTCGTCTTGAACAAGCCGATACAACTCAAGGCAAGAATGTGCTTATCGGTGAACCACGTGTAGCACCGAATATCGAAACGAATTCAGGGCGCAAGGTGGTGCTAGAGAAGGACGATAAAGGCAAAAATAAATTAAAGATCACCGCTGGATCAATGCAGTATTTGAGAAGGCAGCGGTAGTATAAAATGGTGGTGGCATAGCAGAGGCCGGCTAGGCCGACTGGAGCAGTCGGCCAGGCCGATTCCACCCAGCAGCAGGGCCAGTCAGCTAAGCCGACTCAGGGTGTCGGCTTAGCTGACTCAGCCTCCCTCTCAGCCAAGTCGGCTGAGCCGACTGTCCCAGTCGGCTTAGCCGACTCCCCTAGTTCTAACAGCTTCGGCTCCTCCAGTGTTCAAGTTCTGCGCACATTTGTTCCACACATGCCGAAGATTGGTACTTGAAAGACGAATGAGAAGAAGAACCAAGGGGAGCTTGTGGTGAGGCCACCATGCACTTTTGATAGGCTCATGGACAAGTATAAGCAAGAAAAGGCCGATTCTGAGAATCGGCCGTTAAAAAAAAGAGAATCTACTCCGCCTAAGTGAGAAGATGACAAGGTTAAGCAATTGACGGTGATGCAACCAGCAGCTCCAGCTCAGAAAGTTGCTCCTCGTGTATCTCGTTGGGGACCCCCGATTCCACCTCCAGTCACACCACAATGGGGTCCTTATGGAGTTTAGGTGTTGTATCCCTCGCCTGCACCTATGCAAGGCCAACAAAAGAAGGAAAGAGCCTGCTGGTCTAGTTCAAAAACCTTCCGTTTTTAGTCGATTGAACAATGGTCAATCGAGCTCTAGCGGTGTGAATCAAGGTCAGATGATTACATCCAAGACTCTGGCTTCACAGGGTTCAGAAAGGGCACAAATGTGACAGGTCTATGTGCCTAAAAAGGTTGAGGCTCCTGTTATTCCTCCACCAAGAGCTAAGCCTCAATCATTCATCACAATCAGCTCTATGGAAGCTCCTGTCATTAACCATGATAGGACGATTATAATTGAAGAAACTCCAGCGCAAAAGCATGATGAAGTTCCTAAAGAAGTTGCTGGAGATGAGAAGAGAGAGCTCGTCGAAGGAGATCCCAAGTATTGCCAACCTATGTGGTGTCCACGTGGGTTGAATAAAACCCAACGGTGCAAGTTGTAGCGCGCCCAGTATAAGAAACAGAAGCGGGAGATGCTTGCCAAGATGGAGGGTGAAGTCCTAAACTCCGGGCACGTTGAAAGCTCTCTGAAAGGTCAAGATGACGTCGCTGCCACTGGTTGGTCAGCTAAGCCGACTCTTATGCTGAGCCAGTCGGCTAAGCCGACTCCCCTTGCTGATACTGTACAAGAGGCCCCAGAATCAGCCTGGCCAACTCCAGGGTCGGCTGAGCTGACTCCTACTGTCCCGGTGGCCTTCGAGGTGTCCTCTGATGATTTTGCTTCCACTATTGCTGCTATGGTTGGCATGGAGGTGCCTAAGGTTCTTGATGAGGAGATGGTCGACTATGAAGCTACTCCGGAAAGAGGGGAGGTCAATGTAGTTGTTTTGTCCGCCGATTACTACATTGTTGAAGACGATTTAGCCGCAGCAGTGTTCAACTTCCCGATACAAGATGCCACATTTAAGAAGCCAGAATAGCCTGTCAATCATCTCAAGCCTTTGCATGTTAATGGGGGCTCACCCCCATGTCCCTCATCTGTCGTTTCCTTGCCACGCCCGCAGGGAAGCACGTCGCGCATCGATCGCTCGCATCTCCTATACCCGACGGCGCCCTCCCCTTCAGCCTCGTCACCCTGACCGCAGTGCTCCTATCCGGCGAACCCCTCCCCGATGGGTGTGCCAACCGCGGATGCGCGGATGTCGGCGAGATCCGGTTGCCGCTCGGCCCCTCCTCGCGTGGAAGCCCCTCCACGGCCAAGTGCGAGCTCGTCCACTCCGCCACGCCGGCGCTCTACCCCGCCACGCCGACCGCTCCACTGCCCTGGCCGTGCGGATCTGCTCGGAAGCAACGAACGGGAGCTGCTATCTATTAGGTAGAGGGAGGAAGAAGAAAGAGAGTATGACAAGTGGGTCCCTCATGTCATTGTCCGCTGGAATGCATTTGTGGGCTTTTGTTTGGGATGCTGCTGGAGTAGAAGCAAAATGTTGGGCCAATAAAAGTAAGGGGGCACCCAAGTCAAAAATAGGGGCTTTGATTTGGATGCTAGTTGCTCTTAGGAGATGAAATCTGCACCAACGAACCTAGCTTATTAAAGATCCATTAAAAGAATACAATGGGCCATCAGGGGCTAGGCACAGCAGGGAGCCCCAACGTGGACAGGCGACGCGGCAAAGAACGGACAGCGGTGACCCGCGAACCAACGGCAAAGAAATGAGCACTCACTCCCGGGTACCCGTGCCACGCCGCCGGGTACTTCTTTTGCGTTGCTTTCCCAGCACCGTATTTTATTTGGGCAAGGCAGCAACACTTGTATTCTATTCTATGGTCAGCTGACATCCAGCCATCCACAGCCACAGCCGGGTACCCGGCCTCCCTTGCCTACCCGGGTACCCAGCATGTACAGGTCAGCAGCAAGGTCGTCCATTCCACTTCCTCGGATACAATGCGACTCGATGCAGGTTATTCACCTCTGGAGCACGGTAAGCTCTCGGGTACCCGGTCACCCACTGGGATGCAGGAGCAGGGACTGGGGCTCTCCATTGCTGGCTTATATATATATAGCGACAGCAGGGACTTTTACCTCACTCCACGCTACAGAGACAAACATCTTCACACCACAAGCACTAAATAATCAAACAAAGAAATGGCGATCCCGGCGGTTCTTTCTTTCCCAAACTCCAGTCTAGCCATTTCTACCGAATTTTACCTAGTTCTAGTCTGGTTCTAATCCTGAACCCGACAGGTTAGAAGATATGCATCATGCATCCTGGTGTTCGATTAATTATTGAAGCGAAAGGATTGGACTACTAGAGTGGAGCATCGGAACACCAGTACTGAAGAATGGTCGCTGTCGCTCTGCCAATGACCCTTTTGTGGTAGTGGTGCACAAGCGTTGATTAAACAGTCGTCAGATGCTCCTTTGGACTTTGGTACTAGAAGAAATGAGCCACATAAGAGGCATTGCACCACCCGTGTAGGTTCCACTCTGTCTCTAAGTGTGATGATTGGAACTAATGACTCCAATAGTACCCATACGAAATGACAATAGCAGTCGTTGAAATTTGTTGGCTTATACTGAAATACACTGTGAGAGGAAAACATTGAACAGGGCCAAGATCATAAACAAATTTGTGTTAGCACATGCCGCCTCATTAAAAACCTTACTTAGGTAAGGAAAAAAGAGTTCAGCATGGGTATATGTAAGGGAAACAAAACTACTACTGCCGTTGGCACGCTGGTTACAGTCCAGGGTAGCCAGTATTTACAGTTTTCTCTCCACGGTAAAAGAAAAAAATTCCTACGGTACGCCAACAACCACGAACAAGATTAAAAAATCATACGAGGCGCCAAAAGGATTTCTGGGGCTACTCCCTTGACGACCTTGGCTGCTGGTTCTTGTTCTTGACTGGGCAAGTACGGTCGCAATGCGTTAACAGGCTCTTGGTGCCATTCTCGGTACCGGCTTTGAGCACCCCTTCGCAATGGCAGCACACTGCATATACCACCTTGGATCCTTGCAGTTCAGGATGCTTGTCATATATCTTGATGAAGTGCTGCCAGGCCCGTGATTCTCCCTTCACCACCTTGGGGTCGTCAGGTCCCCGTAGCCGGTGCTTCACGGCTGCAACCTGTGGAGATGTAGGCTCACCTAGATAGAACAGGGAGATAAAATCAAGTAAACATGTTAGTCTTGATATTACAATTGGTGGTTACACAAAATTGTCTCCAATATGTCCAATTGGTATTGGAAGGCACTTAAGCCAGAGGAAATTCAGATACACTCTCCGGGACCAACTATGCATTCAGCAGCGTACCTGGAACTGGAATTTCTGCGCCCTTATAAACCACGCGAAACCGAAGAGGCTACAAGTAACCAAGCAATTATTTATCACAGCCTCGCATAAAAAAACCACTACACTTACGAGGGAAGTGTATTTACTACTGTATTTATTTACGACTAAACATTCACAAGAAAACAAAGGAGTCAAAGCATATCAAAGGTTCTGGTGCCAGTATGTGAACGATCCTTACCTCCATAAAAAGGTCAAAACCCCAACGTTCCATGGGGATGTACTCGTGCATGAACCAGTTGGTTTTGGTGCCGTCGTACCTGTGGAACTGGAAAGTCCTTTTGAGCCCATGGTAGAGGTACATCCATTGCGACGATTCGTCATCGCGCTGGAGCTCGATTCGTTTTTCCTTCCAGTACCCGAGATGTGTCTTTTGATCGGCTATCATCTGTTTTGTCGTGACGTAGCTCCGGACGGCCTTGGGAGCCATTTGGTCCTGCTCGCCGAGGCGGAGGTTGACCTCCGTCCTGTCTGGCTTGGATCTTCCTTCACTCCTGAGGAAGTCTATGATCTCAAGATCCGTGCTGCCCGCGGGAGGCTTGATGTCGTCCGAGGACGGGTCCGATTGGACGAGGACGTGCATCAACTCCTCCAAGTCGAACTCCGACGTTGACCTCTGGCTAGATGAACCGCAGACGAGCTTTTTCCTTTTGCAGGATGCCCGTACCGGTGCCTCCGTTAAGGCACAGCCGCCGCTGCCTGACTGCGGGAGGCCAGCCTCGGCGTTGACCTCCTGGTCCAGCGAGCTGCTCCCCGTATCGGCGGCGGTGGAAGGGCAGCTCGTGTCCCCGGTGGAGTACGGATCCCGGTCCGGCTCCGGCACGGCGAGCCCGGCCCCGGCGTGGACCTCCTGGTCCAGCGAGGTGGGCTCTCGCTGAGGATTCTCCACCGACAGGATGTCCTTGACGGCGGCGGTGGGGGTGAGGGCAGCGATGTTGAAATCCAACAGAGCACTCGACGAGCGCGGGACCCGTGCCGGTGAGAGGGCCGGGGTTTCCGACGGAGTATGTGGCCGGTTGGGTGATGAGACCGTCGAACCACGCGTGAGCGTTCTGCTCGTGCTGGTCCTCGGCGCCTGTGGCTGTGGCAGCCGTAGGGCCGGCGAGTCCGCCAGGATACAGGCCAGCGATGGCGTGGCTGGTGTCTCCGGCGGACTGCGGATCCGGCGGGATGTGGCCGGCGGATTCATCAAGGACAAGAAAATCCCCCATGTCCCAGGCATCGGGGATTTCTGCAAGGGCTGCATCTAAAGTCATAGGGGAGCCGGTGGTGAACAGGTAGGTGGCCTCGCTTTCCATGATCCTTTGGGTTGGGTTGGAGGCTTGGAGCTGGAAGCTTTACTTGTTGGATGCAGTGGAAGGGGGTTGTGGATGGAACGGGTAGCTGCTGCGTCGAAGGCCTCGAGCCTCCCAAATTTCCTATATATAAGCCAAAAAGCCCGCGCGGGTACCCGCTGCGCTGCCCCCCTTTTGTTTTTGCCATTATTCTAAAATTCCCGCAGGCTTGCTCGGGTACCCGGCTACGAAAAAATTTGGGTAGAGACTATCCCACCGTGCACCCACCCAAATTTCATGCCACGTGTCCATGGATAATTATTTAAGGAGCTGTGATTTTTTCTTTTCAACTAATTTGCTTTAATTTATGCCACAGCCCAACGTTGGATGATTATATATGAACACGTGAATGAATCCAAGGTGGGTGTCCATGGATGCAGGGTGGGATAGTCCCCACCCAATTTTTTTTTCAGCCCGGCCCGCTACCCGCCGCCGGTGCCGGTCCTCGGACCTTGGCTCTTTCTTCATGTCCGAGCGGATGCTGGTGAGCCCTTGGGTACCCCGTGGCTGTGACTGCCCTACGGCCACGCCGGGATTCGGTGATCACTGGTGAGCTGGTTTGAGGTCTTAGATTTCGGTGGGCACTCAAATGACAAATCCTCTTTCTGGCTCTTTTTCCAAGAGCTCTAGGCTAAGCCCTCCGAACGACAGTTTCTTCTGTTTATATCACTACTACAATAAACGTAACAGAGGCGGGCAATTTTGATTTTAAGAGGTGGGCAAAGGCAACCACCTCTATCGAAAAGTCACGGTTAATCCGTGAACAACGGAGGCGATTGCCTTGCCGGCCTCGGTAAATCAATTAACTGAGGCGGGCACCTTGCAAACGCCCGCCTCGGTTAATAATGGATTAAAAGAACAAAAAAAATCCCAGAGCCCACCGGTGAGCCCGACTGCTCCACGTGTGGCCCCACCACCGTCGCATCCCCGCGTGACGGCGATGGGAGCCGGATCTGGCGTCCCCTTGTCGAGACGTCGCCAGATCCGGCGTCCCCACGCTGCGCCGCCGCTGGAGGGAGGTGGCTCCACCACACCACCATCGGATCTAGCCAGGGGAGGAGGTAGGTGACTCCCCCGTGCTGCAACCGGATCCACACTGCTGCCGGTGGAGGGAGGAGGGAGGTGGCTCCCCCGCGCCACCACCTGATCCGCACCGCCATCGGTGGAGGGAGGAGCGAGGTGGCTCCCACGCGCCGCCACGGATCTGGGCAGGGGAGGAGGGAGGGGGCTCCCATGCGCCACCACTGGATCTACCCGGGAGAGGAGGCCCCATATCCCACGCCACCGCCGCCGGGACAGGATCTAGGGAGCCACCGGGCCGGGGGGAGGGGGCCGTCCGTCGCGCCCCCTCGCCCGCCCGCTTGGAAGGAGGCCTGCGCCGCCAGAGGGAGGAGACAGAGGGAAAGGAGAGGGAGGTTGGGGCGCCGTGCTCGGGAGGAGATAGAGGGAGAGGAAAGGGAGGCTGGGGCGCCACACTCGAGTCGAGAGGAGATAGAGGAGTGTCGCCTTCTATCATGTCGGGAGGGGACGAGGGGAAGGGGAGGGAGAGCGGGTGCGCCGCGCGCTGTCTCAGGGAGGGAGGGAGAGGGTTGAGACAGAGCGGGCTGAGAATGAAACCCTAACTCCTGTATATATACAACGAGTGGGATACCGGGCCGAGATGGGCTGCCTGCTGGGCCACAATTTTTGGAGACGGGCCTTTTAGTGTGCCTACCTCTGTTAATAGATTAATCGAGGCGGGCACTGTAATATAACCGCCTGATTAACCGAGGCGGTTGTTTTAACGCAACCGCCTCCATTATTCGGAGGCGGTTGCGTTAAAACAACCGCCTCGGTTAATCGATAAGGATGTTATATTACAGTGCTCGCCTCGGTTAATGATTAACCGAGGTGGTTGATGGCCCGGCCATCTTGCCTCAAATAACCGAGGCGAGCAACTAGGCCGCCCGCTTCTGAGGCCATTTTGGAAACGTCTCGTAAAAGATTTTCTGTAGTAGTGTATGCGCGTTTTGGAATGATGATTCATGTTGGGGCATCCACGTTGATTTTAGCCAAACCTCTCGGGGGTCTAACCCAGCGCGGCACCTGTGGCACCCCGTCTGTGTCACCACTATTAGAGCCCTCGGACTCTCTTGCTTGACCTCCTCAAGCTCCTCTATAAACTGATCAACAAAAGAGTGTATCGAGAGTGGGCTCTGGAACTGGTTCTCATGGATCGCCAGATGTCGCGCATACCATATCGTCCACTGGCGGACAACCACCCTTGTAATAATATATGTATGTTTAAGTGAGCTCATGATCTCTGCTAACCAAACACGGGCGTCCGTACAGTGATTTTGGCTCAGGAACTCAACAATGCTCTCGTTCGCAAGAGCCCAAACACACTTAGCAAGATTGCATTCCCGAAGGGCGTGCCTCTACGAATCATCTGCTCCACACAAACCACATCGTGCATCCACGACCATATTCCGATGGTGACGCACATCTCCTGTAGGAATAGAATGTCTGGCTAGGCGCCACAAGAAAACTGGAACCTTCGAGGGGACCTTGGTCCTCCGTACCTCGGTCCATTCTTTCTCCTGGGCACCAACATTAGACCCGCCCGGCCTCCCTTCGGCCTAAGCCACCAGCATCTCCTGGCTCCTCACTAGCATTCTGTAAGCTAAACATACTAAGAAGACTCCTGATTTTTCATAGTGCCAGGCCTAGTAATCATCCAGTGGACTTGTACTCAATGGAATACTTTCTATCAGCTCCCAGTCCAACGGATTGAGAAAATCTCCCACTACCTGCATGTTCCAACTCTGGGACATTGGATCAATTAGCTCGCTCACCACCAGCGGCGAACCCACTCTCGCTATCCCCATCGGTAGCATCAATCCGTCCCTTGGGATCCACGGCATATCCCATGTACGTGTCAATGTCCCCGATCCGATTTGCCTAATCAAGCCCTGGCGAAGGATCTGAACACCATCAAGCCCTGCATGATGGGTTACTAATTAAATTTGAAAAACATGGACCTTGTGAGGCTTTATATTAGCTAGTATGTTGAGTTGTCAGTTGAATGACAAGCTTATTTTGGCCAATTAATTATAGTGACACTATAATACGGAGTACTTGTAAAATGAAGTTCATGTTTATTAAGCCTAATGAGCCAACAATCGGAACAATCCACGAGTTCGGTCATTAAAGAAACAAGCTCAAATGAAGGTTCGGCTAGGTTTATTTGAAAGGCCAAGCCAAGTGACACTGAGTGGACCCAGTGAAAGCTTTTCGACTAGCCCTAGTTTGAGTCTCAATGAAATACTCCCCCTGTTCGGCTGAGCTTATCAGCATGGCTTATCAGCCGTGGAACAGTGTTTTTCTCTCACAGCAAAAACAGCCACAGCCGGCTTATAAGCCAAAAAACAACCTGCCGAACAGAGCAAAGCAAAAAGGTGAGGCTAATAGCCACAGTGTTTTTCTCTCAATGAAATACTAATATTGTTGTGACAGTACACGCAAAATGCATGCAAAGCACATGCACATCAGTAATTAAAACGCTCGCGAGAACAAAAAGGTGAGGCTAGAAATGCCAAGAACACAATGTAATTTTAGAATCACGAAATGGTTACGAGTGGCTGTATGTAATGCTTTGATGTCCGATCAGGATCACGCCTTGGCGTCTTGGACGACGGCCACGCGACCGACCATCTAGCCGTCACCAAACGGGCCCATATTCTCTCGGCGGCCTCTTTGAGAGAGAACTGCTAGACGGTTGGCTACTGGCTAGTGGCCCACAGATCGATAAGCATCACGATTCGCGAAGCAGGTTGCTGCGCCCCCTTCGCCAAGCCGCCTGGACGAGGCCGTCCGCGAGGGGGGCCTCGGGGATGTTCAGGCAGTCCCAATGTTAGAATTGCAGTGCTATATCTATTGATTTCTACAGACACTGTATATAAACCATGGTTTTAATGGATAGTTTCTATAGGACAATTTTTTATCTAATTACATACATTCTCTCTCCATTATCTACCAATCACAACCCTTCATATCTTGGTTCTCGTGTAGATATGGTTTCTAACTTAGACTCGGTTTCTATGATTTTTGCTCTCTCGCTTCAATAACTACCTTGCCACATCAGCCACACACTTAAATGATAGAATAATTAATATCCATAGAAACTAAGGTAATTTTTGCATCAGGAATGCCCTCATACCGAGCGGCTCGTGCAACACCAGTACACCACGGGTAGGGGGACCGTGTTGGGCCTTCCTGCTGCGTCCGCACGGCGACCGCTTGCTACGATTGAGTCTCAACGGAGAACGCGAATATACCGCACCCCAATCCCCAAAGTGCTCGTCTTCTTCCCGCAGCGGATGGAGGATGTGTATGCATGCATCCTGTACATAGGCTGTAGGCTGTAGCACAGTGTAAACAGAACACGCGCGGTAGCAGGTGAGAGCGAGAATGGTCGACGATTGGCCAATAATGCAGTGGCTAGCTTGGCAGCTAGGCTGCGCGACGTCGACAGCAGCATGCCGTGTGTGTTCCCTGTTGACGACGATAGCGACCAAGCTAATGCCGTGTCGTCCCGTGGTGCGTCTGTGTGTCGTCTACTTCTTTACCAAATTGCCGGCCGGCGCGGCCGTTTGCTACCTCAGAAGAAGTCAGCAAAATCAAGCTGCCTTTCTTTTTACTCTTTGTTATTTTAGTTATTCCATTTTGCTCATCATATTGGTCAAACCAAACGAATTAAATTAATTAATCAAATACATAGAAATTGATACTAGAAAAGACAAGCCACAAATTGTGTTAGCATACACAAGAACGGCAAGAAGATCTCTAGCTTGAGCTTGGTTGCAGGTGAGTCTCATGGTGACGGTTGAGGTTCGATGTTCCATTCCTTGTTGGAGCAGATAAGATCCTGTCACAGTCATGGCACACCGCATACATCCGCTCATCATCTTTGTTAAATATTTTTGTCAAGTGCGGCCAGGCATCTGATGGCTCGTTGCTGGGTCTCACACGCTTCCCAGATTGTACTCGATCGCCTATATACAACGGTTATTATAGTAAAGAATCAGAGTCATCAAGAGATATATTTTTTTTATGATCTCTCCGCCAGGGTACGGGGCCGGTACGGGAATGCTGGTGTTGTCCAGCAGCGTGCTGAACCCGCCCTGAGCAATCCCCAAACCTGCCGTGGTGGAAGTGGAACCACAGTCGTCTCCGCCGTGGTGCTTGGGGTTGGGGAGGCCGGTGTTGTCGTCGAACTGGTTGGAGTTGAATCTCGGCGGCCCAAAGGCCCCTGTACCGGCCGAGGTGGAACCGCCCATATCTCCGGGAGGGTACGGGGCCAGCAGGGGAACGTCGGCGGTGTCCCTCAGCGACCCGAAACCCAGCTGAGGAGTCCCCACGTTCGTGGCCCCGGCAGGGTACATCAGGGCATAGCCGCTGTCGTCCCCCTGGAATAATTGGCTGTAGCTCATGAGCATATCGAGGTCACCGGCGGCGAAAGGTTCACTTTCACCGATCGAGTGGGCAGCTTGGTGTTCCATGGATGGATTTGGGAAAGGGTGGCGATGGGACGGAGATGCAGGTTGGCCGATTGGTTTCGTTGGCTCGAGATGGCTTGTGGCTTGTGGCTTGAGAATCAGCGCCGCCGCGATTATATGGTAGCTGACGCCGACTGGTCGACGTTCGGGGCCTCGGGCGCCCGCGCCTGGCCCGTGGGGCCCCCATGCTTGACTTGCTCGGGTACCGGCTCTTTTTTCTATATAGTCTAGTCTAGAAAAAAATATCGAAGGAAAAGATTACCTTGGTCCGCCGTTTGCACCCGAACATGTCACAAGGCATCAAGTTGCTAAACATTAACATATATATAATAGTATAAAACTAGGTATGGGCCTTGCTACGGGCACACAGAACCAAAAAAAAATTACAGTAGCGATCTGATCCATTGGCGCTAAAGAAAACAAGACAACTGAATTCTTATAGGCCAGCAGCTCATGCACCGCACAGACGTATTTCCTCTAAAATCTGCTCCTTCCATTCTAAATTATAAGTCCTTATCACTTTGCTAAGTATATTTTTCTATATAATTAGATATAACGTATAACCAAGTACGTAACAAAAGTGATGTGCTTCAAAAAGCCATAACGGTTTATAATTTAGAACAGAGGGAGTAGCTACCAATTCACATTTTAGATCGAAATTATTTTGACAATTCACATTTCGTAAAAGTTTATTTATGCACATTACGTGTTTCTCAGTAAAATTTTTTATATATCTATATATCTTTATATATATTGACAATTATTTTGATATTTATATTTTGGGGTCCATACTGTTGGTTTCGTTCTAGGTCACTAATAAAATCTTAGGACCGGGCCTTCCAGCGCCCCACTACCGCAGCATTCCACTGCTTTTGTGTTGTTAGTACTACTTTAGAACAGAAGGGAGCAGACATCGTTTTCGGTAAACACGAGCGTGGGCGGGCACCCGACGTGTTGTGTATTTTGTATTGCCAAAGTTGGATTAGAGCCTGATCCAGTTAATTAAGCTGTCGCTGCTTTTAGGCTAAAACATCAAACAGCCTGTCTTCTTCCGCTTTCAAAATTGGCTCGTAACTCGTAAGGCGAGAGCCTACCGTGCGCCCCGGGCGTGACATGGAAAGAAGATCACCATGCATCTTTTGAGGAAGTGGAAAGTGAAATATGGATCTTGCTGATCTGCATATGCTGTCCGGGTACCCGGCCAGCAGTTAGGCTAGGAGGCAGGGTACCCGGCTATGTCACACACACACAGGATGGGGCCTCGGGTGCCCGCGCCTGGCCCGTGGGCCCCCCATGCTCGACTTGCTCGGGTACCCACTCTTTTTTCTATAGTCTAGTCTAGGAAAAAATATCGGTGAAAAGATTTCCTCGGTCTGCCGAGGCACTGAGTTGCTTAACACTAAGGCACTGTATGGTTTGTGTCTCCTAAATTTTAGTCACCTAAATTTAGTCCCTTTTACTTTGAAGCCAAACACTATAATTAAAAGGGACTAAAAGACCTTTAGTCATCTAGTCACCATAGAGTGACCAGAGGGACTAAAACCCCACTTTGGACAGGGGCTGCCCCTCATTATTGCCTTCATCCAAATCTCCCAGACCAACAACAAACAATAAATTAATAGAGGTATTTGGTCATCCTAAATAGGTTTAGTCTCTTTTAGTCACCTAAACCAAATACTCTAGGACTTAAGTTTAGTCCGGACACTAAATCAAACCAAATAGGACCTAACGTAATAGTACTAGTACAGGCCTTGCTACGGGTACATAGAAAAAAATACAGTTGCGACCGATCAATTGGCGCTAATGAAAAAAAAGACAACTGAATTCTTATATAGGTCCTGTTTGGATCCCTCCAGTTTTTAGGAATCTAGTTTTTAGAAACTGGATAGGATCCAAACAGGTCAGTTTTTGCCAGATTCTTAAAACCAAGTAGCTGTTGATACCCAGCTTTTGTCAGTTTTTGTGACCCTGTGAGTAATAAATGAAGCCAAATTCTTAAAAATTGGGGGATCCAAACACCCCCACCAGTTTTTGCTCAGAATCCAAATTTTAGAAACTAGAAGCCAAAACTGGTTTTTTAAGAATACAAAACTCATCCAAACATGCCCATAGGTCAGCTCATGCTCCGCACAGACGTATTTCCTTTCAGATTCCTAGGCCATGCACTGAAATCTGCCCCCACCATTCTAAATTATAAGTTCTTATCATTTTTAAGTAATATTTTTCTATAAACATAACATATATCTAGGTATGTAACAAAAGTGATGTGCTTTAAAAAGCCATAACGGTTTATAATTTAGAACAGAGGGAGTTGCTACCAATTCACGTTTCAGATAGAAATTATTTTGACAAATCACATTTCATAACGGTTTATGCACTTTACGTGTTTATTGGTAAAACTTTTATATATCTATATATCTTTATATATATATTCATTGACAATGACTTTGATATTTATATTATGGGGGTCAATATTTTAGTTTCACTCTAGGGGCCAGTTTGGTACAACTTATAAGCTGCTTATGGCCAAAATAAACTGAAACCAACAGCTAAGCAGGACACACTTTTATAGCTTATTTCGGCCGTGCTTATTCTCACCGCTTTCACTTGTGCTAAAAAGCAGAAGCCAGATCAACCCAGCTTATTTTAACCGTCATTTTTACTCTATTAGTGTAGCTTATTTAAGAAATGTTTCCCAGATAAGCTGTACCAAACATGACCATGTCACTAATAAAATCTTAGGACCGGGCCTGCCTGTGCCCCACTACCGCAACATTCCACTGCTTTTGTGTTGTGTTTCTAGGGCTACTTTATTCGGGGCTCTGGAAAGAGTTGCCAATACTTTTGAACAATAATATCATTATACAAGTAAATGGTAAAGTAAGAGTATATAACACAAGTAGCATATCCTATTCATGAACTAAATAATTTAGTTGTTATAAATATAATGAAAATATGTAAATAAATAATTATTTCAATTATTAATAAAACATTTATAAGGAAATTGATAAATTAAAGTGTGTAAAAAATATTATTCAACAAAAAATAATACATTGAAACATAATTTATAGCAACAAATATTTACGATTCAAAATAAATGAAAACTATAAAAATTAAATTTAATATCTATATTTAAATTTTATGTCCTTGGTCATTAATATATATAACTTCTAAATAGTTTCACCATGCACATAACCCCCGTGGATGCGGATATAGCCGGACATTTCATGGTATTTTTGAATACGGATCTGAAATTGAACGAAGAAATGATATGAGAAATAAACTCAGATATATCTACTTATATCAAAAGCAGATGGGCAGCAGCTCCCAAAATCCCCTATCCCTGAGAGCCAACTGTTGTTTTTGGCACCTGGGAATTATTCTAAATCATGTAAAGTTGCACGGTTGTTTTGGTGTGTGTATTTGGTGCCTGGCGCCTGTGTATTTGGTTCCTGCGAATTATTTTGGCACACTACTAGAAATGCAAGTTTTGCCGGGCCCTCGGCAAAGGCTTTGCTGAGTGCCGCACTCGGCAAAAAGCTCACGACAAAATTTTTGTCGGGAAAGGCCTCTCTGCCGAGTGTTTTTGTCGGGCAGATTGCCACGACGACACTCGGCAAAGAAAAGTTGTCGTGACGGCGCACAGCACGTTAACGGATGCTTTGCCGAGTGTCACTCTGCTGGCACTTGGCAAAGAATTTTTGATTTGTTTTAAAAAAAACTTTGCCGAGTGTCCCTCTGCATGACACTCGTGTCACACCCAAAATTTCCTATTTTGGATTGTGCATGAAAAACACTAAATAAAATAAATGATTTCAATGTTTGAATAAATTTATTAGATAAGTTAAGTTGCTGCTAATTTAAATATAGAAAATTGTGGTTTTAAACTTTTTCATATTAATTTAATAATGTGGTGTTTGTGTGATGCTTGTCTTTGGTGATGGTGAGTGCTATTATTTTCAAAATACCATAGGACGACGTTTACTTCTCACCGGAAATTTTTTTTGGCATTTTCTGGATTTAAAATTTCAATTTCCATGAGCTTAATCTTTTTTCTTGATCTCTTTATCAATCTTTTCATGAGCTCAAACTCATTTAGTTGAGTTCCTTATCTTTCCAAGAGTCTCCAGGATTTTTCCCGTGATTTTTCTGAGCTCCGGGCTATTTTTCGCGGCCAAAAAGGTAATTTTAGATTTTTTGAAATTATTTTATTCACGGAATTAAAATAATCCCGAAATTAAGAAAATCCGAAAAGTTTCCAAACCCTACGACTATATATATGTCGGCGTAGCCCTCGACGCCCTGATTTCAGAAGTACAACCCTTATCGCGAGCCGCCGCTCGTAGCTCCCTCCACCTCTCGCCAAAGTTCTGCATCTACAGCTTGCGTTCCGGCGAACTTCCGATGAGCTTTTCCGGCCAAACCGTCGCGTCCCGACGCCAGCCACCACTACCAAGAGAAAGCCCTCGTCGTTCTCTACACCGTGGTATATCCGTTTGCTCGAATCCGTCGTCGTTTCATCGAGTTTCCATCTCATCTTGTTTATCTCCGGCGAGGAACCACCATGGCTGACCGGAGCTTCTCCAGGCTCAAGGTAGAAGATGATATTATTTACAGTTTTGCCACTAATCTTGTTTTGATCATAAAATCTTCGTTTTAACTCCGATTTGACCCGTTCAAGTTGTGTTAGGTTTGTATTTGAGAGCTCTACATGTTAGTATAGCTGTACAGTAGGTTTGAGAAATTTAATTTTCGAGTTTATATTAAAGTAATTATTTATCTATAGGAAATCTTAGAAAATTCATAACTTTCACGTTTTAACTCCGAATTTCGTGATCTTTACGTCTGTGTGATTGTAGTAACGTGTAGAAGAGTTTTACAAACTTTTTATACTGTTTTGTTACTGTTGGTTTACTGTTTAATTATGTCTCTTTGTTTGCTTCGTGTATGATTGCTCGGATGATTATGTGTTGATGCTTGATGATCGAGTATAGACGGTGAGCAGTTTCTTGACGATCAGAAGTATTATTTTGAGCCAGACCAGCAGTATCATCAGGAAAGCTTTGATCAAGGCAAGTATAACATGGGACTATCCTTGTTGTCCTATTCACTGAAATTATCATACATATGCATGTGTCTTCCTTGACAACCATAGAGATTATAACTTAGCTATTGATATCTTGTTTCCTTGTCACCTATGGGTTGTGCATTTGGGTAGCTATTGCTAGCGCTTAATTATGAACGATGATCTTGTAATTGGATTAATGAATTATGCAACCAACCATTAAGATGATTTTATTATTATTGAAAAGGGGGCTAGAGCAAGGGGTTATATTGTTGCTCTGGTTTCTCTCCATAAGGACTTATCTGTAAGTGATAACCGGGATATACAGTACAACTGTGAGGGCTATATGGCTCTGGCTCTAGTTGTTCAAGAGACCTTTTCTAGCTTGTTAGTGGTTACCTTAAATGGCGTAAGAAAGGCTTGCCACATTGGGTGTAGGGCGAGCCCCTGGCCTAGTGTGTATAGGCTGCGGTTGTTGTGCCACCGGGAAGGGGGGTTCTACATCTGTCTGCCGAGTGAGTCTAATGGCCCTAACTTGTTAGACGAACTTTTGAATGACTTTATATGGTTTCCGATGTTTTGGGCCTTACAAACCCATGCATTTAGAAATCATGACTCACAGTGAAAGTGTACACCTCTGCGCAGAGTTAAAAACTGGTATACTAGCCGTGCTCACGGATACGAGCGGCCTTGGGGATTCTTACAGAATATTTGATCACCATTATTATATCATGCTTAATTATTGTTGATTATTATTATGCTCATGTTAATGCTATTCATTATCCTTATTACAATTGATCATTGATTCATTAATGGGAATTGGAATACCTTGATGCTACTCAATTGCTAATTATATGATGATTAAAAGTTAAATGCAGTCAAACAGTGTCTAGCCTTTTTGAGCCTCATGAACCATGTGTTATACTTGTTGAGTTCGACATGGACTCACTCTTGCTATTTCCCCCACACTCCAGTGTGTAGTAAGATGCTACTCGGAAGAAGGACAAAGGTGTAGTGGAGTTTCCAGAAGGCTAGTAGAAGTGCTAGGCATATGTTACCCCCAGTCAGCCGTCCCTGAGAAGAATGGAGCCTGAAGTTTAGTCACCGTTCCACGATACTCTGATGTAAGTGTTAATATAGCTATGTATATGTTATATAATAACATTGTTTCTGATATTTTTTCATTCTGATATATGTGTGGACTTTCTGGGCACACATATGATTAGTCTGGTTTTGTTCTTTAGAAAATCGGGTGTGACAGAGTGGTATCAGAGCGGTGTTGACTGTAGGACGTATGCCTAGTAGCACTGGACGTATTCTAAAACTTATTTTACTATAAAACTAATTTGTCATACCTTGACTCATTGATTTTGACTATTTCCTCTTCCTTGTCTTGTTGTATCCCCTCCTTGATAGCTTCCTTTGAGCTATTATTTCTTACTCCCTTGGATTTTGTTTTATGTTGTTTTTTTTACTAAAAGTTATCTGATCTCATCTTGTTCTAAAGTTTGATGGCCTTTCATCATCCATACTCTTCCCTTAGGATGACCACCATTGTTGAAGAAGCACGTGTAGTACCGATGATGTGATGTGTGCTTGTTTTGCTTGATGTGTTGCTTGTGTGTTGCCTTGTTCTCGTGTTTCAAAGGTGGCTCGGAAGGTATAAGTCTTGAGGAGTAGCTCGATCCATGTTAAGTGGGGTAGGTTTTACGTAATACTCCACATGCTGATTTCTATAGCAGTCTACAATGTTTCTGTTATATCTCAAGATATGGACATGAGAAATTTATGAAATTTTACTGGGAATAACTAGACTTCTGTATCTTTCCAAACCCACTGGAATTACCTTTTTATCTATTTTGAGCTAAGAGATATACCTGTTCTAAGTGGAGGTTACTGCACAGTTTGGAATTCTGGAACAGTTTTGGCTAAGCTCTGTTTTTGATTAATTTAATGATAGAACCTGGAAAAGTGTTATTAATAAAAGTTGTAGATAATTTTATAAGCTTTCCAACCATGTAAAGATCACTTCATTTGGATCTTTGTAGCTCGAGTTATGCCAGATTTACTGAACTATTAAAATTAGAATTCGCCCAGAAATTTTCTTCATTACTTCCTTA